>PVKE010012681.1:0-37867 GCA_004027555.1 Craseonycteris thonglongyai
AAAAAAAATACTGCCTTCCCATTTGAGATATATAAAATCTTAGGTATAATCATTTATTCTTGTTTCATTAAGGATTCTTATCAGAAATACATGTTGATCTCCCCTTTTGTTATCCCTCAAGTTATTCATGCCGCCCTCTCATGTCCTAATATGAATTTATCATTCTATTACTAGAGTAAATCCTACTTGTTTACAGTATTGTTCCGTTAACATAATGCTTCTAAAGTCCGTTTGATAATTTTATTAAGCATTTTCTGCACCAACTTTTGTGAGATTGGTATGTGTATGTAGTCTCCTTTCATGCTCATATTTTATCCCGTTATGCTGACTTTGTAAAAAGAACTGGGGAGCTTACCATTTTTTCCTCTATTCTCTGAACAGTTATCTGGTACTTGATGTTTTAAAGAATTCACTGGTAAAAAAACCTCCTGGGTCTGAGTTTTTTGCAGCAACAGTCTCTTCCTAGTGAGACTAGCATTTTCATTTGTGGCTCCAAACCCTCTTTCTTTCACATTTCCTTGAGGAAACCAACCAGTTTCTTTTCAATCTCTCCCTTCAACCTATGAACATGTTTAAGTCTTAATCATCTTAAATATACATTCATATAGTCACTCACTCGTACTACAAAATTTTTTCCTTACCAGTTAAGTCTTGTTTAGCAAGTATTTATTCACAGTGCTATTAAAATTGCTACTTTATTCAAGGCACTGAAGAAAGAATGAATGAGCTGCAGTTCCTGTTCTCTACCTACTCCAAATCCTGTAAGAAACACAAACATGCAGACAAAAAAACTACAATAGCAGTGTTTAAGGAATGAATATGCTACCCCAGGCCATCTCTTACCAGCAATGCCTTGCAAATTTCTCTCTTGAGTACTTTTATTCAAATCACCAAATCTAATATAAGTTCTTAAGAATCCTCATCCACCATTTTGCAATAATTTAAGTTCACAAAATATCTTAAGGCTTTATTAGGCACTTCTAAGTCACTATATCATTTGATCCTTATGAAAAACCACTGAGAAAGGCTAGGCAGTTACTACTCTTATTTTGCAAGGTTCAGAAAGTTAATTTACTGATTATCAAAACTCAAATAAACAGCAGATCTAGGGCCAGAAATGTATTCGTAGCTTTCTAACTCTAGGTCCAGGGTTCCTTCCTCTCCATTGTACTAACTTGACTGATCACTATTTTGAATGATTACTGATCATTCTCTTCTTGAAAACTTTCCTGGTTAACACTGCCCATTCTTATAGTTTCCTAGGGTCCTTATTTGCATGTTTCTTTTTATTGTTTGTGAAAAGAATGTAGGTGCAAATTTATGACATTCATTCTCTCACTTCTTCTGGCATCTCATCTACACTTACAGCATAATCTAAGGAGAATCCCCTTTTAAAATTGTAGTTTAAGCTTTCTATTCTGCTTGATGAAACTTCAACATTCAGAATCTTAGAATTTGATTTATTGAAAGGAGCCTTATGGACTACATAGCCCTTATCTAATAGAAGAAAAACATAACGTTCAAAGTCATACAAATTGGTAGCTGAATTTGAATAAAAGTTTAAGATAAAACTTGCCAATTTTAAGCTTATGAGTTACAAAATAAATGCATACATTTATAGTAAATATAAAGTAACTAAGCTAATTTTGAGTGTAATTACTTGATTTTATTTAATTTTTGTTAAAGAAAGATTTGTTCCTATTTCTAAGACTTTATATAATTGTAACATGCTGAGTCTGTCAAAGTAGATTAAAAAAAAATCACAGAATAGCAATAGTTAAAACCTACTCAATTCTATATATTCATGCATTAATTATCTATATTCCAGATGTTTAAAGCAAACTGAGAATCAAAATCACACCACTATCTATGCTAATACTTCCCATCTAGGTTGATTTCATGACCTAGTCCGCAAGGCAGAAACAGATTCCATCAGACTGCTTGCTGTAAAGCACTTAGATCAGTGCCTGGCATATGGCAAGCATTCAAAACATGCCAGCTACCACTACTACTACAACAATCACTACTTCTGAATATACTCATACCATTATAAATATGGCCATATTAATGATACAATTATACATTAAAAAAATCCTATTACAAGTACTTCACTCCTTTCTATTTTCCAGGTGAGTAGGTCACCAATTCTTACGTATCTAGGAATACCTTTCCAATCACTCCCAACCCAAAAGTAATTTAATATCTTAACATCAGAGTCTGATGGCTCTAAAAATTAAGAGTTCATTTTAAAAGAAAATTTTATACTCTAATACATCTGAACTTTTCATCACATTTACCCATATATGGAATACATGGAAAATAAACTTGTTTAAACTTACTCTTCTTCAAACTAGCTACCCATCTCGACTTTCCATTTTAATCAGAAGTAGTAATTTTCATCTTAGCCTGAAAACTGAAGTAACCTAAACTTCTCTTGTCTTTACCTTTCTCAACTTCAAATCTCACCCATTTCATAATGATCACTACTTAAAACACAAATTCCCAAGACTCTCCTCCCTGGATGTTATAGTCATTATAGTCTACAATCACTTCCATAGCAAAAAGTTCCATCTAAAAAGTTCTGAAAAGATTTTTCATGAAACTTCATGCCAAAACTCATCTGGTAGTGGCAAAAACCTGCTTTGAACTGATGTGAGGCTATTTATAGACTTTATTTGGCCTACTTACTGTGAATATTTCCGTTTCACTGCAGAAATATTAGTGTTTAATTACTGGGTGATGTCTTATACCTTGTTGGGGGTATTACATAATATTTAATTGTATACCATGCTAACTTTCTAAAATTAAAAAAAAAAAAATTGAATTCCAAAACACAGTTGGGCTCTGGGTTTCAGGTAGGGTCTTCAGAACCTGCATAATATTATTCCAAGAATCTTAATTTAGGCACCTAATTCTTAACTTTCTTTCTGATACTTTCCCTTATAAATTACCACTCCATTCATATCAGCCCCACTATTTACCACCAAGTCCTATAAACCCTTCTTTTCAAACATCTCTTGGAATTGCCAATTCTTGTCCACTCCTACTGTTACCACACCATACCAATAATCCAACATAAATGATCGGACCCATAGCATACCTTCCCCCTGCCACCAAGGTGTTCTCACTTGAGGTATTATCAAGGACAGTACAGTACAGGAGATTAAGAAATGCTCGTCTAATCTAACCACTTTAAATATTTCATTTCTTTGAATAAGAACTTACTAAATGGATGATATATAATAAGAGGGTAATGAAAGTGAATATGAGATTATAGATGAGGTTTTGTTACCTTTGAAACCTTAGTTTATCTATAGCTGTGAGCTAAAAAAAGGTGTACCCACTTTTTAAAAAAAATAAAATTTTAAAAATTTCTAAACTAACTTACATTTGTTTTGTAATTAAAAGAGACAAATGACAAACTTGCTAGACTCCTCTCCCTTGCTTATCATTTCAAGTAAAACTCACTGGTCTGGTTTTCAAGGCCTGCTCCAGATAGGTTTCAACAGATCTGGTATCGCGAACTCCTTAGGAAATGTGTAGAAAGCTATAGAGTCCCACTCAGAAGGGTCTTAAACACATACAGGATTACAAAGAAAGCCAATTTCACTGAAATGCAGTTAATTAAAAATATGGTTTTAAATGCGTAGAATACATGATTACAAAGAAAACCAATTATATTGTAAATAATTACAAATGCTTTTAAAATCCTTATTTGTGGGAAGCCGGGATGGCTCAGTGGGTTAGGCTCTCACTTTGCAGCGCTGGGGACCAAAGATTGAATCCCGGCCCCGGCCCGTGGGAACCCATATGCTGAACTGGGAGCCCCCCCAGTTCAGTTCTCTCTTTGTCTCTGTATCTCTCTCTCTGTCAAAATTAAATAAATAAAATATATATTTAAAAAAAAAAATCCTTATTTGTGATATATTAACACAACAACATAATAGCATTCTTTACTAACACTCAACATAATAAAATCCAGTAAAGGTCTAATAACAACTATAATTTTGAAGTAGTAATGTGCACTATATTCAGATATATCCACAATTGCATATTAATATAAAAATACCTGTGCTTCTTCTATTAGTAATAAAGACACAGGCACTGCTAATACTACTGTGGTTTACTTCTTAAAATCATTATAGAAAGAAATGCTAAATTTCAGTTGAGGTTATTATTAGCAGACACATAATATAAAGATGTGATTTTTTTCCCTCACCTAAATGCATGGATTCCTCTAAATTCTATCCTCAGACTCCTTGAGTGGTCATGAAGCCTAGAGTAAAACTTTACTAAATCCACCTTTTATTTCCCACTAGACTCCTCTTCCATAAAAATCTAGTCAGGCTTGTCTGAACATGTTCAACCTCACTTTCTCCCCTGACTATGCTACTGACCTTTCTTATTTAGAATGTAGTTTCTCCACCTTGATGCTTATCAGAATCTTAACTACTTCTTCAAAACCAACTCAAGTTTCATCTCCTTGAATCCTTTTTCTACTGCTTCAGCCTATATGGGTCTCTCTTCTTAGAACTCCTAATGTACCTGTGGTCCATGCTTCATGATTTAACGTTTACTTACCGTATTGTCTTATAGTTTCACTTCCATGTCTCTTCATCTAAGGTGTAAGATCCCTGGGGACATGGGATTACATATGTGTTTGTAGCTAGAACACTGCCTATACATAATATAAGCATACAGAATGCACACAATAAACTATTCTCAATACATCAAGTATTAGAATACCATTTATTTGCCAACTTTAAGTATCAGAAAATACAAGAAAAGGCCAAAAATTCCAGTAGGCAGATAAAACAGACATTATAAATTAAACTTAATACTTCATCACAATCAGAACCTAGATACCTCTATTATATTAAAAAATCAGAAGCTTATCTATTAGGCAGTAGTAAATTCCAAGTAATAAATCAGAAAAAACGTACTAAAGTAGGCATATAAAAACAGTGATTCATTCCAAAAATATTCATTAAGTACCTACTACATACCAGGTGCTACTCTATATTCTATGCATTTAGGGGTAAAAATACAAAACATCATATATAAGAATTTACTGTCAGACCGTGGACTAGAACCTGGCTGGGGCTCCTGACTCTCATTTTGAAGCTCTAAAACAAAAACCATTTCTTTTCTTTCAGAAAAGGTTTGGGATGCCAGGATAGCTAAGAGGTTGCCTTGCAACCACCCATATGCTGAACTGCGGTGCAACTGGTAACTGCTGAGGTGATGGTGAAGGTTCTCGCCTCCCTTTTGTGGGAGGCCCCCAGTTCGGTTCCATACCTGTGTGGAATGAAACTGTCACAACTAATGATGTACAAATATGGAGACTGCTCTGGGCCCTCCCCCTTTCTCTATCTCTCCTGTCAACAAAATAAATCTTAAAAAAATAAAAGAAAAGGTTAAGTATGGGGTAGGGGGAATGTTCTCAATTTCAGAAGGCAATAAATCATATAAAATATTATCAAGAAATACATGTGGAGCTATTAAAATATGTGTAATATATATAAAAATCTACGTAGTATGTATATAGATAAATATAAAAATTCATATATTGTCAGTATCCATAAAAATAGATTTTGGGATAACTTTACATTATCTTATGTAGAATATTTATTATGCAATGATACTAAACAAATGATGTGTTACTTCCTCATTAATATTTTAATCATAAACGTTTCATAAAGTTTTGTTTTTCTTCAAAGGGTTCTGCCAAGATGCTTCATTTATTTCATATAAAAATATAACAACTTATCTACCAATATCCCAGAGTTGGGTGGGATGGCAGTAGTGACGGTGGTATTACTTTAAGTAATCTTTTCAATGGAGGGAGGGATACAAAAGAGGATAATGGGAATGTGAGCAAGAAAGAAGGAACTGCTTACTACACATTTCAATCTTTACTGTTGGTTAAGAGACCAAAAAGAAATTATGTACTTTTCTTAAAGTGAAGTTCCTCGACTAATAGCAATGGAATTCAGAGGGTGAGTGAGTGAAGGGGAAGGGGGTGGGTGGGGCTGGAACAAGTAAACTAATAGCCTGACAATGCCACATTAACAATCTAAACTCATCTTGTCCAAAACTCAACTCACTGCTTACCATCCAATAATGTATCTCTATGTTAATTATTAATAACAGAACATGATTCCAAAGCTAGAAATCTCAGGATCTTCAATCTCCTTTTCCTTACCATATACGAGGGCTGTCTAAAAAGTATCCAGCCATGTAATATGAAAAATATGAGGCTTTTATGGCTGGATTTTTTCCACGCAGCACTTGCACAATCAATGGAGGTTCCATTGACTACTCCCACAAATACATCTTGCATTGATCCCCTTCTCTATTCCCACATGTCCTTGTACAGTTACCTGTTATCTGGACAATTGCAGTAACACAATAATCTCTGGTTTATGCCACTGCTAGGCTTTTCTAAGCTGTATTTCACAGTGGTAACAACTTTACAGCTCCTAAAACTAGATCTGGATGTTTTTACCCAAGAAAGATAAGAGATTTTGTGGAATTATACTGTACTGAGTTTCAGCAGAAGGTGGTGACATTAACACCTGGGAATAATGGAAAAGAGGCTAGGCGAGAAAAGAGAAAACTTGAAGATCAAGAAGTTACTAAAAAGGGGTCAGAAAAGCTAGACAGAATGCAGGAAGAAATGGGATCAAGACAGCCAAAGGAAAAGAGGTGTAACAATAATGATGAAGAAGTTTAAAATTTTTTATATAAAAAGTTTTCTATGAATAGCTAATATTTATTAAAAATGTATTATGTGCTAGGCACTGGGCCAAATGACTTATAATGCATTCTCTCATTAAATGTGCCCAATGTGAGGTAGGTATCTCTATATCAGGCTCAATTGACTACACACCTGAAGACTAATAAGTCTTTTCTACAGCCCCTCTGACTTATTCCCTATGATGCCTAAGACAGAGCACTGAACAATTCACATTGTTACTGTCTTGGTATCACAAATATCAGAAAAAGCCATTACTCCTATAAATTTTACTAATTTGCCATGGACAAAAGCAATATATACCTGTATATACAGACAGACAGACAGACACACACACACACACACACACACACACTCACACATATACATACAAACACACTATGGATCTGAAAATAAAATACTGTGTCTTTCAAAAATAACTGTCCTTCTGCTGTTTAAATCCATCTGCATTGGAACAGCAAAGACTCAGAGTAGTTTAGTCTTGTAAAGCTCAAAGGAGAAAAGTTATATCAAACTAGTTTTTAAAGTATAATTATTACTGACAAGATATTTGGCCTACACCACTAGTGTCTACTTGGAAATAGGGAGTACTTAGGTAGAAGGCAGGTAGATTAATGTTACTTTCTTTTTAAATGTGTACAGGAAATTTCCTATGAGACATGCTACAATGGACTAAACTCTAAACTCGACAGACTAAACTCTAAACTCGGCCTACTATTTTTCAATGTGTGCGCTTCATTTGATATAAGAAGTCTGGGACAAGACAGAAAAAAACCAAGAATCATATGACTTCACTCATATGTGGAATATAAAACTGAAAGCAACAAAGAAACAAAAACTCATGGACACAGTCAATAGTTTTTAGTGGTTACCTGAGGTAAGGATGGAAAGGGGTGGAAGAGGATGGAGGGGGGAGTCAAATATACGGTGATAGAAATAGAACTGACTCTGGGTGGTGACCACATCATGCAACACATAGACGATGTACTGTAGAGCTGTACACCTGGAATCTGTGTAATTTTTACTAACCAATGTTACACCTCAATAAAATTTAACAATAAAAAAAGAAGTCTGGGACAAAGTTTAGATGATTTTGCATAAATCCATAGTAGAAGAATGTTTGTTTGAAAGCATAAGGTACTACTCAGAAAAGATATCTGACCATAACCAATACCCTGGAATCTCAAAAACTCATTTACTTTCAAAAGCAAGCAAGTTTATTAGCTTTAAACTTTAGCTGTGTGTGTGTTCACTCATTCATTCACAAATATTTACAGAGAGCTTAAGTGCCAAGACATTGTACTCATGCTGTAAAAACTTCTGTTTACTGGGATAAACTGAAAGGTAAACAATATTTATTATATATCACAATATGGTAAATCCTGTGATAGGAGAAATAAAACAAGGAGCTAAAGATATATAAATTACCAACAAGAAAATATCAGAGTAAATCAGTCACAACAGAAAAGATTGTGGCATTTAAAAAATATTTGCCAGAATACCCTAATATGAAGTAAATATCTGAATGGAACTCAGAAGATCTGCCTTTTTACCAATTCTGTAAACTGAGGCTTACCCTCTCCCTTTTTTGATTTCTAGCTGTTAAGTCAGATATCTACGGTAAGTCTCTTCTTGCTAGCTATTTTGTATTCCTGGTCTTAATCTTTGTTTTTGATCTAGCTCTCTGGCTGTCCTTTTATCTATAAGAGATATGCTGCTACAGAAAGCCATTCAGGCACTTATTAACAGTACCAAAACCCTTTTACAATAAGCATAGAACTATGTATTTTATAAAGATGTAGGACAAAGGTCTGAAAATAAAGATGTAGGACAAAGGTCTGAAAATTAAGACACATTTTAAGACATATAACATATACTATTATAGCCATCTACCTATCAAATAAGTATGGCTAAAAACATATTATAATAAATATATATTCCCAAATTGTTTCCCAGTCACACAATTTCGGGTACACTTAATGTCAGATACACAACAGTATGTTGTTAATAGAACCAAATTTTCACAATGTTCTCCACATGGTAGATAAATATGTCTTTTCACTAATAAACTTTAAATCATAGTACAGTAGAAAGAAAAAGGTTACAAGTATAGTTTTTAATAACTATCAGTAGAATTTCTCATACATCAACTCAATTGATGACTCAAATTTCTATTTCTAGCCTAAATCTCTTGCTGGAATTCCATTTCCAATATTAAATCATGTACTTGGTATCTCTAATAGGCCTTTCATAGTTAACATGCCCAAAACCAAATTCTTGATTGCCCAGCCCAAACTTGCTACTTCTCAATCTTCTCCAACTCAGTCAACAGCAACTCTATTCTATACACTTTCAATTGTTTGGGCCCAAAATCTTGGGAGTCATCCTTGACTTCGCTTTTATGCCTCAGATCTAATTCATCAGCAATTCCCGCTCACACAGGGTTTGAATCGTATCCAAAATCTGACCTTTTCTCAGCCTTTCTTATTACTATCCTGGTTTAAGCCACTATCATCTCTCATTTGGATTATTGCAATAATTTCCAATATGGTTTCCCTGCTTATATCTTTGTCCCACTCCCATAGTTTATTCCACAGAGAACAGCCAGAGTAAATCTTCAAAAATAAAGTTATCATGAGTTAACAACTGAAAAAGAAAAGCCATATGATCGTACCAATTAATGTAGAAAAAGCACTTGACAACATTTAATACCCAGTCATGATAAAAACTCTTAAAAACTCTGAGGAATAGAAAGGAAACTTTCTCAACCTGATAAACAGCACCTACAATAACCTACAGCTAACATATCATATACTTAAGGTTGAAAGACTGAATGTATTCCCCCTAATATGAGGAATAAGACAAGCTTATCTGATTTTACCACTTCTATTAGACATAGTACTGGAAATAGCCAGAGTAGTAAGTCAAGAAAAAGAAATAAAACACATATGAAATTAAACTATCTCTATTCACATATAAAATAAAAACCCCACAAAATCTACTGAAATCTCTCCTAGAATTGGTTAGCTTAGAAAGGTCTCAGGACACAGGGCCAACTCATAGAAATGAACCATATTGCTAGAAAGTATCAACGAACTACTGGAAACCAATATTAAAAACACAACAGCACTTACAACTGTTCTAAAAAACTTATCTAGGTAAAAATCTAAAAATACCCCCCAAAATCCCCAAACAAAACATGTTCAGGGTTTTAGGGTTAGTGTGTTAGAAACTATAAATGCTGATGAAAGATAATCAAAGACCACCTAAATATAAGAAGAGATACACTGTGTTCATGAATTGAAAGATACCAAAGTAAAAATGTCAATTTTCCCCAAATTGACTTATAAATTTAATGTAGTTCCTACCAAAATCCCAGAAGAATTTTTTTTGGCAGATTCCAACTTTTACATGAAAATTAAAGAATTAAGTTGGGGGAATTTCACTACCTGATTTTAAGACTTACTATATTATATAGCTATAGTAATCAAGGCAGTACTGGTGGGGGGTCAGCCACAAAGCAATGGAACAAAATAGAAAATTCAGAAACAGATCCTCAAGTATAGACATCTGATTTTTGACAAAGGTGCAAACGCAATTAAAGGAGGAAGGATAATTTTTTCAACAACTGGTATTGCAACAATTGGATACACATAGACAAAAATGAACCCCAATCTAAATTTCAGACCTTTATATAAAAATTAAGTGGATTGTAATTTATATATGCAAGATATAATGTTTTTAGAAAACTTTTAAAAAACAACAAAAACAGGAGAAAATATTTGGGACCTAAGTTAAGCAAAAAGTTCTTAGACTTGACAACAAAGGCACAATCCATGAACAAAAAGAGTAAATTATTAGACTTTATTAAAATTAAAAAAAAAATTTTTTTTTTTGCTGCAATAGCCCGTTAACAGGATGAAAAGATAAACTGCAGACCAGAAGAAAATATTTGCAAATCACATACTCAACGAAGGATTTGTGTCTAGAATATGTAAAGAATTCACTAAACTCAACAAGAAGAAAATAAACAATCCCATTTAGAATCTGAGCAAAAGACTTGGATATTTCACAGAGGATATACAGACAGCAGAGAAGCACATGAAAATATATTAAACATCATTAGCCATTAGGAAAATGCAAATAAATGCTATGATGAGATGCCACTGCACACCTGTTAGAATCACTGAATTAAAAAATATTGACAATATGAAACACTGGCAAGGATGCAGAGAAACTGGATCTCGCATACATTGCTGGTGCAGCCACTTTGGAAAAGGGGAAGCTCTTGTAAATTTAAACACTTTGGTTGATCACAATCCAGTAATTGACCTCCTAGAGATTTAAAAAATATATATTTTCACATAAAACCCTGTACCAAACTGTTCATAGAAGTTTTATTTTTATCGCCCCCAATGGAAACCCAAAAGTCCTTCAATGGTTAAACAAACTGTGGTACATTCATATGATGGTATACTTCTTAGCATTAAAACGAACTATTGATACAACAAATTGGACGGACCTTAAGGGTATAATGCTGAGTGAAAAAAGGCCAATCTCAAAAGATAACATAATGTATAATTCCACTTATAGAAAATACACTCGCAAGTAACAAAACTATAGTGATAGAGAACAGATCAGTGGTTGGTTGCCAGGGGTTAAAGTTGGGGGAAAAGTATGGCTATACAGATAACCCCTGGCTCACTAAGGTTTAACTGTAATTTTTTGACTTTATGATGGTGGAAAAGCAACATGCATTCAGTAGAAACTATACCTTGAATTTTGATCTTTTCCCAGACTAGCAACATGTGGTACGATACCCTCATAGTGTTGGACAGTGGCAGTGAGCTATGAGGAGGGTAAACACCAAAGTTCCACAGTGAACTGTACTGTCAGTGTTCTGGACATTTTTGTGTTTTCATATCCCATCATGTCCACAAAATGCCTATCTGTGTTTCTTCCTTCTAGTGAGAAGGCTCTTGAAGTAAAACTCAACATAACAGCCCAACTGTAGTCTGATGTAAGTGTTCTGAGCATGTTTAAAGTAGTTGCTAAACTTTGATGCTGGTAGGTTAGGTGTGTTAAATGCCCATTCAACTTACGGTATTTTCCACTGACGATGGAGTTACATTTCAGTAAACACATCATAAGTGGAGGAACATCTGTCTAGGGGTAAGACAAAGAAATTTCTTTGTGGTAACAGAAAAATTCAAATTCTACTAATATATCCTGATTGTGATGGTTACACAAATCTATACACATGGTAAATGATAACAGAACTATACACATGAAGCACCAACAAATAAATCATGTTGTAAGAAGTGAGGAAAAAAAGGAAAATAGATGATGTCTAAAAACCCTTCAGTGGCTTCCTTTCTGACCCTGAATAAAATCTGAAGCCTTTTAAAGGTGCTACATGAAAAGCACATACTTGTATCTCATCTACTCTTCTCCAGCTCTCAGCTCCAACTGCACTGCCCTTCTTGCTCTTGAAACATGGCAACAATGCTCCTACCTACCTAAAGGCCTCTGCATTGGCTATTGCTTCCACTTTAGAAAGTTCTTTCCCTTTATCACTTCACCTTATCAGAGAAGTCATCCCTGTCTCCTCCCATATAAAGTGATGTGTTCTTTCTCTTGCTCTATCCATAGAAACCTTAAAACCAGCAAACAGAACTCAGATATCTTCCTTACCTGTTACGTTCTTGTATTAGTGAATGGCAAGCACTATGCTATGCACCCATGTACTCACTCAAGCCAGGGCATGTATGATCCTTACCTTGCTTTACTGCACACTCAGTATTCTCTTCTTAAATTCATTACCCACTCTTCTTAATCACAGTTCTATATCAGCTCCTTATAAACTTTCAAATATCTTCCCTTCCCTCCCAAGCCTGGCTCTTTTCTGAATATCCTCTATACTGCAGCCAGAGAGATCTTTCTAGAACGTTAATTTAAGCACTTGCCTCCCATTTTTTACAGGATAAAGTCAAAACTACTTTACAAAGCATACAAATATCTTTCATGCCTTATCTTCTAATTTTCTATCTCATTTCCTATTAACCCACCACTGGTGCCTAATGCATTGTGGAATTACTCACAGTTAGTGAATACATGTGGATTTTCCAACCTCCATCCTTTATGCTTCTTGTTTTGACTGAAATGGCCTCTTTTCCCAGTTTGTACAATTCTCTTCTTTGTCTAGCTGACACACAGTCACTTTTCCTCTTAAGATTTCCCTCTCATATCTCTCTTCATCCCTCACTGAGCCAGATAGTCCCTCCTGTAGATTCCTAAAGTGTTCTATGTTTAACCCTATCACTGCATTTGTTACAGAATAACATACTAGTTTGTGTTATTATGTTTCTTGAAGGCAAATAATTGTATCTTACTCATCTTTCCATCCTTGTCACCTAGTAAAGTACCTGGCACACAAGAAGAACTCAAAAACGATTGGATCGGTGAATTAGACTGACTAATAAAAAATGCAGAGATGAGACTCAGTGGAAGAATGAGTCAGGCAAGATTTCTTGGGTTAGCCAGCTATTTTGCACAGGTGTGTCATAGAAGACATGTGAAACAAACTCTATGGAGTTTTCCTGTTATTCTTTTGATCATGTGATATCCTATAAAAGTCGAAGTTCTAACCCTGTGGCTTGGTTTGGCTAAGATCACCAGTTCAATTTTCCCATGAATAAGTTACCTTCCCCCAAAAGTACTTCTTGTTCCACTTGCAGAGCTACAGCAACTGCTATAACAGTCATCCTGTAAATTCATACCATTGTTCATGAGGGGAAAATCTCATAAAGAGAACAAGGATGTCTCACTTAGCCCAACCAATCATCTCAGCTAGAAAAATCTCAAAAAGAGAAAAAACAAGTAAGAAAAGCAAGCTCAACTAATACACGTCAATACATTTTTATATGTAAAAAAGCACAATCATCTATGCAGAAAAAATTCTCCATTTCTATTTTTGTTTTTCTGTTTCTTTAGAAAATTATTATAAAGTGTAAATAGTACTTAGTTAAGCACAGTTCAGGTACCTGCTAGTCACAAAGGAAACAGCAAATTACTCTCAATACAATAACTGTATCACCAACTTTTGTTAGACAATGATCCCTGAGATATCGAGTACTTTTCCTCTTCAATTCTACAACTACATACATGTGCTTAAGTTTTAAAGAGTAGATGCCCATGTTTATCAGGTTACTACCTACGGTACCTTTTAAAAATTAGCCAACCAACTATACCACAACTTGTGCTCAATGGATTAAAATGGAATAGATACTCTTTTGAATCCCTTTTAAAAAGCAAGTTTCCTTGCCTCTATTGTTGAATTTTCGGTAACTACTATTTTCTAGTGATGACTTAGCACCAATAAAAACCTATAATCAGGAAATACTAGTATAAAAGGAACATACCTATAAAAGACCATAAAATACTAATATGAAAGCAAGTATCTATCCTTATATTACACCATCCCAGTGGTTACCAGTTGACCGCAGTTTAGCATATGGGTTTGCACAGGTTGGTGCCAAGATCTGATCCCTGACCTCATGGTTGCGAGGTAAGAGTTTAATCTGTTGAGCTATCCCAGCATCCTTGAATATTAATTTTTTTTTTTTTTTATCTTTTCACATTTATAGAGAGAAATTATCTTTTTGTCTTCAGTGCATATTTATTTCTATTTTACTTTTTGACAGATAGAGAGACAGAGACAGAGACAGTTAGAGAACCGAACTGTGGGAACTCCCCAGTTCAGCACGTGGGTCCTGCCTGGGCCGGAGCCGGGATTCGATCCTCGGTCCTCGTGGCCTCAAAGCGAGCGCTCAACCCGCTGAGCCGTCCCGGCTTTCCCGAATATTAATTTTTAAAGGGAAAGTTTCTTCAATTTAAATGTTTATGCAACTGATTTTTGGTTTACTTGCTGCATGTAAGACAAACTGTTACAAATGGCAAAAGCAGCAAAATTAATTTGCTGACCTGATTATTACTGGCATTAAGGCATTAAGTGACCAATCTGAAAGAATCTGAAAATATGTTGTGTTTTAAAATAATGGTATTTGATGAAAACAAAATTGAAATTTGTATATATACATATAAATGACCATTCACACTACATGTTGATTTTGCTAATAGCAAAACTATTTTTTTTTTAAGATTTATTTATTGTATTTGGCAGAGAGAGAGAGATACAGAGTCAGAGACAGAGAGAAGGGAGAGGGCCCAGAACAGTCTCCATAATTGCACATCATTGGTTTTTCCACATAGTTTCGTTCCACAGGTGGGCTTGGGGCTGCACAGGGCAGGAACTGTGCCGGGGTCTTGCCCCGGTGAGAAATGAACTGGGGGGCATTCCCCAGTTCAGCATATGGGTCCACATGGGCTGGGGCAGGGATTCAATCCTCGGTCCCCAGAGTTGCAAGCGAGCGCCCAACCCACTGAGCCATCCTGGCTTCCCTATTTTTTTTTTAATTTATTTTTTATTTTTATTGTTTTTTGACACAGAGAGAGAGATGGAAAGAGACAGAGTGGAGGGGGAGGGCCCAGAGCAGTCTCCATAGTTGACAGCATTAGTTTTCCATACAGTTTCACTCCACAGGTGGGCGCAGGGCTAAGCAGGGCAGGAACTGGGCCGGGAGCCTCCTGTATCAGCCCCCGCAAGAACTGAACTGGGGGCACACCCCAGTTCAGCATGTGGGTCCGCATGGGCCGGGGCTGGGATTTGATGTTTGGGGTCCAAAGATGCAGTCTTGTTTTATCAATAAAACAAGACTGAAAAGACCAATACGAATCTCACAATTCTTTCTGCGATAAGTCCTCTGCCTGCTGATTACTGGCTGAATCTCTATGATTATTTATTTGCATGTGCTTCTGGCTTATTTTACAGACCATAAAAACTGCACATGTGGAAGACTAAAGAGTATTTATTACCTCTAGAACTAGAGATTTCACATACACATTATAAAATATTCTAAACATACTTATTAAAATAGAAGCAATTTTGTTTCAACAGTAAGCACAGCAATTGGATTTACATTTCAGTAGTAAGTTATTTGTTATTACTATACCAACAGGATGACTTCTGAAGTTTAGTGAGTTATCAATAAACAAATGGGGTTATAATATGTTAAAATACTATTTATACAAACAACATTTAACAGTGATTAGTAGAGCAAAATATTCTACAACAATCACACAAGTTTACTAACCAGATTAAGTATTTTGGAGGAAAAAAACCAAAGCAAAAATATCAATGATAATGCTTTTCGCACAAAAGAACTAAATTAGGGGTTGTGTATAACTTTCAAATTTAAAGTGTGGGCTTTTTCACAAGAATAAGTAAGAAAAATACAAAGAATTAATAATTTGCATGTTTCTTTTGTGATAAAAAAGTGATGTCTTGTATTTCACAGTTGGTCTAAAGAGTTCTAGTAAATTAAACAGTATAGATATTATTTTCTTTTCATGCTATTTATTGAGGAAAAATATAGTGAACAAGTACCCACAAGAAAAAAGCCCAACAAAGCAAAATTCCAATTAAATTACTTGCTATTATTTAAGGTACTAGAACAAGAATTCACCCTGTTCTATTTGAAAGATTAATACTTAAAAAAATGCAGCTTTACTAAACAAAAGGTGCTCAAAAATGAAGTCAATGTGATAAAGTTACAGGGAGGAAAAGCTAAAGTACAGGATAACATAGGATATATTCTACATTTGACTACTACTTATTGATGCCTACGAGGTTCCAGGTAGGTACTGTGCTAGCTAAGATAACGCAGTTAAAACTATCATGCAACGTAATACACCTGTTTTCTCCTAAAGAAAAGT
Organism: Craseonycteris thonglongyai; assembly: GCA_004027555.1. Taxonomy (NCBI): domain Eukaryota; kingdom Metazoa; phylum Chordata; class Mammalia; order Chiroptera; family Craseonycteridae; genus Craseonycteris; species Craseonycteris thonglongyai. The sequence continues at coordinate 16,592 of PVKE010012681.1, forward strand.
CCTATGCTCAGAGTGTGAAAAATTAGTCTCAGACCTTTAGTCTCAGAGCTTTAATCAGAAACAGAACTCACATTTGAACTTGGGCTCCTCTGACCTTAAAGCCCAGGTCTTTTCTTATTATACCTCACTGACTCTCTCAACATGGTAAAATCAAGATATTTAGTTCAAGGGGCAAAGGTTGACAAGTTGACAGAAAGACTAACTCGAAATCAAAAGTAGTATTTTCTTCAGTTGAGAATTAAGAACTGGTTAAACCCTCTCTTCTACTCCTCTCTCTCCAGTTCATATCAGAATTACTGTTTTTGTTGATTGCTCTGACTAAACAAAACCTGCCTAGTATTTTGCAAGGTCAAGATGATGATTTCAAGTTTTTGCTTGTATTGGAAGTATTTTCTCTCATTGATAGGGGATGGAAAATCTTTTCACTCAATTGCTACTGGCTCTATACTGATAAAACAAGCAATATCCTTGGCCTGCCTGGCGGGCAAACTGAAACATGTTTGTGACGTGTTTAATTCTGCTAATACTAAATAGGTTAGCATTATGATATTAAAGGTCAGTATAAATTTACAGTTTCATTGAAACTGCCTTAAGAGAGAAGATAAACTTGTTTTTTTAATAGTAAGAGCATATAATTTACAGAAATTAGTTTTTCTACTCTGCCTTTTAAAACCACTATTCATTTAATGTCAACAACTCACAGGGAATAGGTTAATGAATATGAATTTAGCTGCAAATAATTGATCTCTTTTCTTCCTTTAAATTTCTATCATATATATATTTTTAATTTTGGCTAGATTCAAAAAATGATATTTGGAAGACTTTGCATGACATCTTAGTCTGTGCTTAAAATTAGAGATTCAAAGACATGTTCAGTACAGCCACTTTTCAGACTCAGGAGGTGCTTACCACCATAAAGAGTTGTGATACACAGAAAAACTTTCACACAATATTTTTTGAGCTCCTAACTACAGACCACGCACTGAAGATATGGTGAAAACTGAAAGGAATATAAGGTATGGTCCATCCTTGAGAAACTCAGTTTAGTGATCTTCCAATTGAAAAACAAAAAACAACTACTGCAATTTGATTGACTATTCCAGTCTCTCAAAAAACTCATTCATAACTTGCGTTATTTTATCTTTGTAAAGTTTTCCTTAATACTTTGTAAATTCTTTGAATTACCCATCTTCACACAATAAAAGAATAATAACGACAAAGGCAGACATTTATTGACTATTTAATATTTCCCAGGCACTGTACTAACTGTTTTACAAATGCTTCCATGAACTGGAATCTTAAACAATATTTGTATCTAGTTGTCATCAACCTGTATGACAAAATGTATCACAATGTTCCCTCACCAGAAAAAGGAAGACTGCAAGTTTATTCCTCATATCACATTGACTAGATAACATGTACAAACTCCTAGAGTTACAAGCAACTGACTGTAATTTATAGTTGCATTTTTGAGAGTTGCAGACAAGACTGCTTTAGTTGTTCAAATGAAATGTACATTAAACAATGTTCCACACAGTGCTATGAGAACTTCTTGGAGTCACCAACTACAACTATATTTTACAGAACTCCAGAAAGGTAGTAAACAAAAAAGTAGGAATTACTGAGCCCCTTCTATATATCAGATAATTTACATAAAACACATAATTTATCATCACAACAGCCTGATAGTATTATAATTCATTTTACAGAGAAGAAAACAATCTCAGAGAAGCTAAGAAACTCACAAAGCCAATTGGCAAAACCAGGATAGTAAACTCCAAATTTTCTACTGAATCACAAAGCAGCTTTCTGAAGTACTAACAATAAGAAACCGCTATTAATTGAAACTGTAAATCTTCAGCACAAACATAATCCTGCTTTCAAGTTATGAAGTGTATTCTTTTTTTTTAACAGATTTTTTTTAAATATATTTTTATTTACTTATTTTTATTTTTGACAGAGAGAGAGAGAGACAGAGAGAGAGAGAGACAGAGAGAGAGAGAGAACTGAACTGGGGGAGCTCCCAGCTCAGCACATGGTTCTGCACGGGCCAGGGCCAGGATTCGATCCTCGGTCCCTGGGGCTGCAAAGTGAGCACTTAACCCACTGAGCCATCCCGGCTTCCCATGAAGTGTATTCTTAATCGAAGAAAAAGTTCATGTATGAGATAGTTTTTGTTTTTGAAAGCAAGGATAATACCGAGTTTGCAGTTTTTAACAGAGCAAATACCGTATGCAATGCCCACTCCCCAATCCCTTTTTCTTTTTCTAGTTTTTTCTCCCACACTACATTTTACTTAGTATGTCTTCTACCACTAAAATGTAAACTATATAAGGACAGAAATTTTGTCTGTTATTCACTGCTGCATCTCCAGCATCTTGAAGGTCTCTGGCACATAATATGTGCTCAATAAATATTTGTAAAATTATGAAAGCTGGGTACAACCAGCATTCAAGAAATACTAATTTCTTTCTCTTTCCTTTACTATGTAGGAAACACTAAAAAGGTTAACATGAAAATATTAAAGGTCAAAATAAATTTATCACTCCTTTGATACAAAATGTTAAACTGGACTAGATTAGAAATATAACAGAATTTCTTATTAATGTTTTACATTAAGAATGTGAAGAGGCAAATCAAAAAGACATTCAGCAAACCCTCATTTATCAAGCATCCTCAGGAGCTAAGAGGGTCTACAGAAATAAATTCTGAACAAATGTACTTTAAATTGGCAAAACTTTAATCAATTTTCATAAAAATCTTTTATTATATATTTATAATTTTACTTTGTGGCAATTCTGATATAGATCTTCTGAAACATCAACTTGTTAGCTGACACTTCTTACAGTGTTTTTAACAGTAGCTCATTTTTTTCTGAGGATTAATAAATAGGAAACTAAGCATATTTTGTAAAATGAGTCAATAAAAACCCAACTGAAAATTCTAAGTGAAATGCATAACTATAATGTAGCTGGCTAGTAGTAACTACTTAGTACTAAACATAGTGTTTTGAGGGATGGAATACTTAGAACACAAAGAAAAAGAATGCCATTCTTAATCTGCCTCTATCAAGATCATAGTCAAGTTTACCAGTTACTAAAGAGAATGTAAACAGTACAGTACTGGCTACCCTTAGGAGTACTTACTCAGGTCTTTTGGCTTGTGATTAAGCAAGTGTCCTTGATTTTTTTAGGATTAGAATCATAAAAATGAAATGTTAAAATACAGTAAGTACTCTGTATATTCATTTATATATTTATCCCATCCACATTAACAAAACAAAAAACTACTGGATTCTTTTAAAACTTGGAAATATGATCCAGAGGTAAATAAATATGAACATATATATTCAAATTCCATAGAATTTCAGTATCTCCACATTCTTACCACCTTAAATACATACAGATGGTTTAAAATAAGATGGCATATATAGATTGCCAGAATCTATCAAGATTCAAAGCAAATTTCAGTACAGTTCAGCATGATCACTTTCCTATGCTTGGCAGCCATCACTACCCACATCTCCAAATTCCTAGCTGCCTAAAACTGTTCATCTAATCCTTCACAGTATCTTACCTTCTACCTTCTCCTCCTTATTGTGCCTCAACCTTCACATTTGCCTCTGTTATTACCTCATAATCCTTCTATTTTAGAGAGTGCCAATCTTAGAAGGAACAAATAAAGATGACATTAGTGAAACATGGGAAAAGTGCTACCACTGTTCTCCTCTGGGTCATGTGAGCCTGGCCAGGTAGAGCTATAAAGGAATTGAAGCCTTTCTGAATTATGCTATTTATGAACTTCAGATATTGTAAAGATTATCAGGAACTTTTTTTCAAAACACCTACTGTATAACACGGCAAAAAAATCCCCTTTAAAATATGTTGACAGGGGAAAGCCGGGACGGCTCAGCGGGTTGAGCGCTCGCTTTGAGGCCATGAGGACCGAGGATCGAATCCCAGCTCCAGCCCAGGCAGGACCCACGTGCTGAACTGGGGAGTTCCCACAGTTCGGTTCTCTAGCTGTCTCTGTCTCTGTCTCTCTCTCTATCTGTCAAAAAGTAAAATAGAAATAAATATGTACTGAAGACAAAAAAGATAATTTCTCTCTATTAAAAAACAAAAAAAAAATATGTTGACAATCATTAAAAAATAAACTTTTAATCTTCATCAGTTTACATAAATGAAAAACACTATTTTAGAAAATTCTGACATTCCTCACAGTTTTTTTTTTTTTTGGTATGAAACTCATATAAGGTTCATGTAAATGGTCTATACTACGTCTATTTTTCAAAATGCAGTATGTTCATAGATAATGTGCATACATTTCATCCTCAACAGTATTTTAAGAATTTTCCTTACAGGAAAAACTATGGAAGTACAATAAAATTTTATTTCTATCAAGATATACAAGACAATAATGTTAAGACATATATCCAAGTGTAGTATGTTACTAACACGAAAGAACCAATAGTCAATAATGGCATAATTGGGGCTCTGGGCAGTACCTACTTAACTCTCCAGAGTTTAAAAAGCTCCACATTTCATGAGATGTAATAATTGGTATGCAAGTTTTAAACAATATCCTTAGCTGAAGGTAAGCACTTTTTTTCAACTAAAGAAAAGACCAAATTATAGGTACTATTTCAATCAAATGGGATGGATTAAAGTTAAAATTTATTTTTTTTTAGGAAATCTGTATCAAATGAGACTGATCATTTACCCAAAAAGCACAGGTTTTACTAGACAGTTCACTGAAGAGAGGTGAAAGGCTACATTTTTCATTAGTGTCCTTTGAAAATATTTTGAAACTTGGGAGAAGTTATTCCATGTAACCAAGAGAAAAATGAAATAATGTATGAATTCAGTGGATGACTTACTCATCTAATTAAAACATTCATCTTCTAGTTGATCCTTTAAAGATTTAAATCTTAAGCACCCCCTATTAAAAACGGAGTAGATTTTAGGGGGAAAAACCCCAACTCAGTTCTGAATCACTGGAATTTTTGTTCTATTTCCTGTTAATGCACTGATAGTACCATCATTCAATATATTTGTTCCATGCACATTTAAAAAAAGCTATAGGATCCTTTTAAAACTAACTTAGCCCTAATTTAATTTGTAGCTCATTTATCTGACAATTCCTCCCTTTGTTTCTAATTCAATTTCTCAGCCAAGGCATACAATAAGATGAAAAGCATGTCTTCCTTCACTAGAGAATGCAATGGTTTCAAAATCTGAAGTCTCAAACTGTCAGTATTTAAAAACACGCACGACTTCACTGTTTAAAAAGTTTAAAGGTAGTTTTAAAAGGTGTCAATACTCTGCTACTGTACCAAGAGTGTGGTAAGCAGTAGTGGTGTAAAAACTGAAAGCAAAGATTCTATTCCATGCCCACCAAAATTTCCAGTCAAATCTGAAATTGCATAATGAGCCACACACTCCTCTGAGTGAGCACAAGCAGGAACTAATTCCTCTTATAAAATGTGAATCAACCTGACCCTAAAATTCTACACTTTACAAACTTACCTAAAAACAGACAAAATGGTTGCATTATTATATTGCCTCACTGTTGCCTCCAATACCACCTTAGCGTTCAAGAACTTTCCAATGAATAAAGGCAGCGAAAACAGCCTCGCACTGGGGACTAGAATCTCATGAACTTGAGAAACCCCCGTTCCCTCCGCTCTCCTGGAAACCCCTCTTATCAGAAACATTTGAAGAATTTCTCCACAACAATTAAGCTGACTTGAAGAATGGAAACCTGACATCTGAAATAGGCTATATATGGAATGAAACGTGGCCAAACACATCAATACAAACTCACACGGTCCCTGACACTTGGGTATAGCGCTCTGCTGGGGCCATCCCACAGCATCAGCAACCGAAAGGGACACCTGTCACCTGCTCAGCAACACCCAGACCGTCTTCGTCTCCCTGCCCACAACCACAATTTTAGGGTTTGAGGTGGATCGGACAGAAAACCTGAATCCTACTGTGAAATCTAACAGGGCCACAGGATCACAGCGGGGCTTGCTCCCCACTTCCAGGAGGCTGCAGAAAAACCAGCACAGGGAAAGGGAACGACCTTCTCCTTCAGACCCCCACACGACTGTCTAGGTTTCTATCCTCTACACCTCGCCTCTAAGTTACCTTTACCCGGACCACGGCCCCCCACGAAAGCGGTTTCCTTCCTTCACCCCCATCGCAGACATGCCCGAGGGGCGGGCCGGGGGCACCGGTGCTGGCAGGGGCCCTCCCCACCCCCTGGCACCCTCCCCCACCCGGGGCTCTCTCCGGCGCCCGACTCCAATGCATCTCCCCCTCCCCCTCCACACATACTCCCCGGAGCCCAGGCCCGGCCCGATGCTCCCCACCCCCACCCGGTCTGGAGATCTTGGGGGGCCTCCCTCTCTGCCTCGCCACTGCGGGAAGGAAGGAGGCGGAGGGAGGCAGAGAGGGAGAAGCGGTCGCCCCTCGAGGGCCTTGCGAATCGGCAGAGCCCCTTCTTTTGGGGGGAGGGGGCGCGGGGAACCGAGGGGAGAGCCACGACTGGGGATCCCGCCGAGGCCCGTCAGCACTGTCCGCTTACCCTTCGCCGCCGCCGCTTCCCCCTCCTCCTCCTCGGCCGCCGCCGCCGCCTCTCCCACTAGGGCAGCCGTCTCCACCGTCGCCGCTGCCGCCTCCACCACCACGGCCGCCGCCAGCGCCGCCGCCGCCTCCGATTCCACCCGGCAGGGGGGACACCTCAGCCCTCCCTCCCTCCCCGCTCAGCCCCTCCGATCGGCCGCCGCCGCCAACTCCCTCCGGCCGCCGCCGCCGCCGCCGCCGCTGCTCGTGGCTGGGGGGGAGGGGAGGGGGTCGGGCTGGGTCGCCCCGCCGGCCGCTGCTGCCGCTCGAAGGCGCTGGCTGGGTGGCGTCGCCGCTCCCCGATCCTCGGCTCGGGCTCGCTCGGCCTCCCTACCGCCCTCGGCCCCCACCCCCCTCGCGCTCGCCTGCCCTCCCCCCACCCCCCCTGCTCTCGCTCGCTCTCGCCGAGTCTCCGCCAGCCCCAGTGCACATCAAAATACCGTCCCGCAATATGGCGGCGCGGGCGCGGGCAAACATCGCGAGATTTGCGGCCGCGGCCGAGGCGACGAGGCCCCGCCCCCCAGCCGGGGGCGTGGCCGCGCGGGATGCGCTCCCTCCGCCCCGCACCCTCCCCGGCCCTCGCGGGCTCCACGCCTGTCCTGAGGGCGCTGGCGGGGGCACGCTGCCGGGGCCGCCTCCCGGGGAGGCCCGGGGCTCGGCTGTGATTTGTATTTGGTCCCGGCTGCGGACGTGGGAGCGGGGTGCTGTCTGTGTGCCGAGAAGACCGCGAAGGCCCGCAGCAACTGGGGCTGAACGGAGAGCGGAGCCCGAGCCCGCGTGTGCTCGGCGCGTCCAGAAGCGGGCGGCGGGGCCCGCGCGGGGCGGTCGGGGTCGGGGGGCGGCCCCGTGCCCCCGCCGCGCCGAGGCCGCCGAGGGCAGCAGGTGGGCCCCGCGGCGCTCACGGGTGTCCAGCCGCTGCCGGTGGGGACACACCCCCTTTGAGGCGGCGGCGCGGAGGCCGCGGGCTAACGGAGGGGACCCGTGCGGGACACGCGGGCGCCCGAGAGTGTGCGCGGGACGTGCTCGGAGCCCCGGCTTCCCACGACTCTTGACTTTTCTTGAGCTATTAGGGGGAAAAAAAAAAAAGTCTAAATACTGCAAGCGTTTTCTTGTTTCGATTTTATTTTAATTGCACGTTCCTAGAAATCCTAGAAGCAGAGCCAAAGACACTTTAAGGGGAGAAGGGGAGAATTCTTTCTATCTTCTTAAAGAAATATTTGTTGAATTGGCTCTAGGAAAAAAAAAAACGTGGTTCACACTCAGACATTTCTCACAATGTAAAATATTTATTTAAACACCCTAGCGCTTTCGTGGTGTCCAAAACACTACAGCATCTTTCTGTCCTTGTCCAAAATGTCCATATCTCTGCCAGTTTCTTCCTTGAAACAATTCTTACTGCCCAGAGAAATCTTCAAGGACCATTTTTATTCTTGTGTTTCCATTGTGAGCGCTATAGCTACAGTAAAAGCCTTTTTTCTTTTTTTAATTAAATTTTTTTTAATTTTAAGCATCTTTTATGAACAAACTTCCCTAAAGTTATAGCACTGTCCCCAGTACTTTTTCTCTCATTAAAAAATACCATACGGGAAGCCGGGATGGCTCAGTGGGTTAAGCACTCACTTTGCAGTTCTGGGGACCAAGGATCGAATCCCAGCCCTGGCCCATGTGGACCCACCCATATGTTGAACTGGGGTGTGCTTCCCATGCGGGAGGCCCCAGGTTGGGTCCTTGCCCCCACCCCATTGGGCCCCTGGCTCAAGGGGGTGTGCCTCCCATATGGGAGGCCCCCAGCCCAGTTCCTACCCTGTGCAGCCCCTGCCCACCTGTGTGGAATGAAACCATGTTGAAAACGGATGACCTACAACTATGGAGACTGCTCTGGGCCTTCCCTCTTCTCGCTGTGTCTCTCTCTCTGTCTCTCAAAAACAAACAAAAGGGGAAGCTGGGATGGCTCAGTGGGTTAAGAGCTCGCTTTGCAGCCCCGGAGGCCCAGGATTGAATCCTGGCTCCGGCCCAGGCAGACCCATATGCTGAACTGGGGCCTATGAGGGAGGCTCCCAGCCCAGTTCCTGCCCTGCGCAGCACCGCGCCCACCTGTGGAGTGAAACTATATGGAAAACTAATGCTGTCAACTATGGAGACTGCTCTGGGCCCTCCCCCTTCTCTCTGTCTCTGTCTCTTTCTCTGTCAAAAACAATAAAAATCTTAAAAAAAAACAAACCAAAAACTAAAAATTGACCAATCTGGGTTATTTTAATTGAGGAATCAATTATATTTCTATTGAGGTTGGAATATGGTGAAAAGGGGGTTTTCTTATGAAATAAGGGATTTTAAGTGAGCCATAAAGAAGGGTTTCCAAAAAATTAGATTTTCAAAATAGAACTGATTGATTTTTAGAAGAATGACTCACAGGACAAAAAATACTTGTGTTTTTGTTGTTGTTGTTGTTGTTTTTGTTTTTGAGTCTATAATACAATTACAGCTCGTTTTTCAGATGGCTTAACTTTTCATGCTTGAAGATGGTAGTATGTATATTTCTCTTGTGGCAAAAACATTAAATTTACCATCTTAACCATTTTTAAGTGTAGAGTTCAGTAGTGTTAAGTGTATTTAAATTATTGTGTAACAGACCCCGTGAGCTTTTTCATCTTGCAACATTGAAACTCTATACCCTCTAAACACTAATTCCCTCTCCCCTCCATCCCTTGGCAACCACAAGGTATATTTAAATTCTAAAAAATGTTTAAGTATGTATAAACTTGGTGAATATGGAGATATCTGTACAATTTTTGCAAATTTTCACTCTTTGAAATTACCGCAAAGTTTAAAGTTTTAAAAAAGCTTAAAACTTCAGAGTTCCCCTACTTGACAAAGAGGAGGAATGTTGTGAGACAGGCAGAGAAAGAGAAATCCTTTTACAACGAACTAGCTATCTTGTTTCTCAGTAATATATGCGAGTTTTAGTTATTCAGGTTTTCCTTCTTTTCCTATTTATAATCTACTTGAATTTAGAACAGAAATAGGTAGGAACCGTTCTATATTTGGTAAATGTGATTCCCATATTTAATGATCCAATAGATATTCAATGTCTGTAATCTCCAAGGCTACATGGAGAAAATAAGAGGGAACAAAACGTCGGTGCCTTCCAGGTGCTCTGTGTAGTGGTTATAGAGATAAAATGTAATCCTTATACTTTAAGTCTAGTACTGTGTTGTCTGAGACAGTGGCCATGAGCTTCCTGAAGCTGTTTACATTTAAGTGAAGTAAAATGAAGAATTTAGGCCCTCAGTTGTACTATCCAATTTCAAGTGCTCATTAACTATCTTCACAGAAAGTTCCATTGAACTATGCTGGTCGTGGAGGAGATTACACTATATAAATACCATCAATACAAGGTAGATTGTAATATACACCATAGAAGCTTAGGGGAAAGGAGAGATGACTTTGCAGGGTGTGGAAGTAGGGGAAATGTCACTGACAGTTTCTAGAAGAAGAATGCATATGGACAGGAGGAGGGGAGCAAGAATATTCCAGGTAGAGAAAACTTGAACAAGAGAAAGGGAGAGGCATGTTCAAGGGATAGCACTTAATTCTGTGTATCGGTAACATGTATGTAAAGGTGGGTAGTACTGCATAAAACCACAAATGCGAGCTGTCAAGCTGGGGCTAGTTTCTAGGCAATAGGAAGTTACTAATGGTCATTGGACAATACAAAAGACATGCTGAAATGTTCTTTAGGAAAGATAATTTATGAAATGGATTAGGTTTGAACACATAAAGGCCACATAGTGTAATAGACCAAATGAGAGATAATAAGAAGTTGACAAAAAGTGATTTTTCAGTAAGGAAGTTTTCAATGGCATGTAACAAATCTCATTTTAAAGATTTATTTTTATTGTTTTTTGACAGAGAGACAGACAGAGACAGAGAGAAGAGGGAGGGCCCAGAGCGGTCTCCATAGTTGACATTAGTTTTCCATATAGTTTCACTCCACAGGTGGGCACGGGGCTGCGCAGGGCAGGAACTGGGCCGGGAGCCTCCCACGTAGGCCCCGGCAAGAACTGAACTGGGGGCACACCTCAGTTCAGCATATGGGTCCGCCTGGGCCGGGGCCGGGATTTGATTCTTGGGCTCCGGGGCTGTAAAGCGAGCGCTTAACCCGCTGAACCATCCCAGCTTCCCCAAATCTCATTTTAAAATGGCTTGAACCATAGGGAAATTTATATCTCGTGAATTTGGAAACTATAAGGTAGAGTAGACTTTAGGTTCAAAAGGCTCAGAAACTTGATAATATCAAGGACCAGTTTTTTTTTTTCCTCTCTGCTCTGATGTCTTGTGTGTTGACATCATACTCTGGCTAATAGCAAGATGGTAATGGCAATTCCAGGTATCATATCCTGTCATGATGTCCAGAAGAAGAAAGATCTTAAAAGAGGGAAAATGTTTCTCAGACCTGTTTTCCCCACCTCCTGCTGACTTCTTTCCCCTCTCCTAGGCTGCAATTCAATGGCATGCCCATTCATGAAGTAGTCCTGGTTTATATGATGGAACAAATGTCGAGAAATCAAAGAGAGAGAGTTGCGCGTCAAAGATGACTTTAGGATTTAAGCCTGATTAACTAGGGTACATAGGAAGAAGAGAAGTCATGAAAGACAAAATGATGATTTCTATGATAGTTCTTCTAATCTGAGATGCCAAAGAGATACCTAGGTGGGGATGATCAACACACGAAAACATGGGACTAGAAGATCAAAATAAGGAATCAAAGTTGAGGATATTCATTGAACATCATTTGCAGAGAGACAATAAATGAAGCAATGTAATTGCCAAAAAGGAGATAAAGGGTAAAGAGTGTCTACAACAGAATCCTGGAGGATGAGGTAGAAGCAGGGAAAGCATAGAGAAGCAAGGAAACGTGAGCCATACAAGATTTGAGTATTTGGTACAGAAATCAAGGGGAACAGATGGTTTCAAGAAGTGCTATGGAAAGATCGAGAATGATGCAGACTTAGAAACCTTGGGTTGCCAACTAGAAGGTCATTGTCACCTTTAAGAGAGTTGTTTCATAGAAAGGTAGGAATAGGCAGATTTCAGAAGTTAAGTGATGAGGAGATAGGTAGGTAGAAACATGAAATGTAGACTATTCTTTGGTAGTCACAAAAGGGAAAGCTACATAAATGAGGATGTTTATTGCAGTATTTAATTACAAGACTAAAAATTAGAAGCAACTGAAATTTCTGAATATATTATTGTTTTAAAAATTAGGATTTATATACTCAATTATATGTAATGCAGTCGTTTAAGATTATGAAATAATATGGAAAAATTTTTATAATACCAAGTGAAGAAAAAAGATAGAAAACTTAAAAAGGAAACAGCAAACACATGGATTAGAATATATATAATAGTATATAAGAAAAATACATAAAATGATTATAATAATCAGACAATGGGTTATTTCTCCTCTATTTTCCAAATTTTGTGTAATGTTATAGAAATTTTGTAATTAAAATGCATATGCATATATTAAAAAATATTACATGGTAACAACAGAGGATGGTAATGTGAGGGTGCTTGTAAGCTTGAAAAACATTTGCTTTTATTAGTTTGCTTTGATTTGGCACAAAATAAGAAACATTTGACCATGTTTATAGGCTGAGGTGAAAAATTCAAAATAGAGTGAGAGTGAAGGTACAGCAATGAGGTGATGACTCTTAAGCATCCAAGAGAAGCATATGGTAATAACATTGAAGACACAAAAGGAGAGTTCAACGTTTTAAGACAAAGGACATTTTCTGAGACAAAAATAAGCAAAAAAGGAAATTACCAAATACGTGTGTGTATGTGTTTGTGTGTGTGCAAATTGTAAGTTTATTCTAAAAGTTATGTGGAAATATAGGATCCAGAATAACCAAGACAGTTTTGAAGAAGAACAAAGTTAAAAGTCTTACACTACTTAATTTAAGGACATTAAAAGGCTCAGTAATTAAGACAGTGTGCTATTGGCACAAGGGTAGATGAATACACCAAAAGAACATAATAGAGAACCCAGAAATAGAACTTGATTTATGACAAAGGCACTGCTGCAATTCAGTGAGGAAAGGATAATATTTTCAACAAATGGTGCTGGAGCAATTGGCGACTGATATGGAAAAAAAAGAAAAGTATTTGACCCCTACCTCACAACATATACCAAATTAATTCAAGATAAATCATAGACCTAAATGGGAAGTTAAAAAAATCCAAACATACCCAAAACTTCTATTAATCAAAAGACTCTCTCAGGAGAGTAGGTAGGAAAGAGAGAATATAGTATTTTACTACATCTATCTGACAATGAACCCTTAGAATACGTATAAACATCTATAAATCAATAAGAAAAAACAACCAATCCAAATTTTTTTAAATAAGGAAAAATTCTTGAAGAGGTACTCTACAAAGATGATTTCAAATTCATCCAGTAAGTTCATGGAAAAGTGTTAAACAAAATCTTTCTTTCTTTCTTTCTTTCTTTCTTTTTCTTTCTTTCTTTCTTTCTTTCTTTCTCTCTCTCTTTCTTTCTCTCTCTCTCTCTCTTTCTATCTTTCTTTTTAAAAGATTTATTTTATTGTTTTTGACAGAGACAGAGAGAGACAGAGAGAGACAGAGAGAAGGGGAGGGCCCAGAGCAGTCTCCATAGTTGTGCGTCATCAGTTTTTCAACATGATTTTGTTCCACACAGGTGGGCGGGGGCTGCGTAGGGTGGGAACTGGGCTGGGGGTCTCCTGCATGGGAGGCACACCCCCTTGAACCAGGGGCTAAACTGGGGGCCTCTGGCATGGGAAGCACACCTCAGTTCAACATATAGGTCCACACGGGCAGAGGCTGGGATTTGATCCTCGATCCCCAGGGCTGCAAAGTGAGTGCTTAACCCACTGAGCCATCCCGGCTTCCCCCCCAAAATTTCTTACCAGGGAAATACAAATTACAAACACATGATGTACTACTACCTACCCCCAGAATGGCTAAAATTAAAAACTCTGGCAGTGTCAAGTGTTGATAAAGAAAGATATAGAGCAACCTGAATTCTCACACATGGCGGGTGGGAGGGTAAATTGGTTCAACGGCTTTGGAAAATTTTTTGGCAGTATCTAAATAAGCTAAACATGTACCTACTGTACAATTTAATTGTGTTGGCTTATCTTATGTATCAATTTGGTTGGGCCATGGTACCCAGACAGTCAAACATTATTCTGGATGTTACTATGAGGGTGTTTTGTTTGAGATTAACATTTAAATCGGTGGACCCTGAGTAAAGCAGGTTGCCCTTCATAATGTGGGTGGCCTCATCGAAGTGTTGAAGGTTTAACCAAAACAAAAGAACAACTTTCTCCCAACTAGGAGGAATTTGCTAGCAAGGCTTTCTGACTTGACTTGGAACATCAGTTCCTTCTGATTTTCCAGTCTGATGGCTTTTAAACTGAAATTGCAATGTTGGCTCTCCCTGGGTCTTCAGCCTGCCTGTGCTCATCCTGTAAACTTTGAACTTGGCCAGCATCCGTAATTACGTGAGCCAATACCCTTTAATCTCTCTCTCTCTTTAACAGCTGATAGCTCACATAATTTTCTTTCATTTTCTGGTATAACCAATTTGAAATAATGGGTGAAGTTTGGTGAATGTGGAGTACCCTCTACGTTCACCAGCCTTTACATCATTAAACCCTTTTTTTATGTTTTTTGGTAGGGATACATAAGAGATAAACTTTACAGCACAAAACTGGCAACAGTTGACAAATTGAAGGCAGCCACTGAATGAGAAGGTGCACAAATACTGAACAACACGATTCTTGATATTTGTGATTCCATTGCTGCATGTGGTCAGCAATGCCTGGACCAGAACAATCATCAGTTTGAAACAGGCATTGGCAAAAAAAAAAAAATTAGGGATGCTGGGATGGCTCAATGAGTTAAGCACTCACTTTGCAGCCCTCGGGCCTGAGAATTGAATTCTGGCCCCGGCCGGTGTGGACCCATATGCTGAATGGGGGTGTCCTTCCATGCGGGAGGCTCACAGCCTAGTTTCCGCCCTGTGAGGCCCTCTACGCACCTGTGTAGAATGAAACTATGTCAAAAACTGATGATGTACAACTATGGAGGCTGCTCTGGGCCCTCCCCCTTCTCTCTGTCTCTGTCAAAAACAGTAAAATAAATCTTAAAAAAATTATTCATTCTTGTAGATGCTTTTAAATTTTGAAAACAAACTGTATGTTAATAAACATTGACTTTATAATCATTCAAAGTGTGGTTACATTTTGGGGGGACCACCCTGTGTGTATGTGTGCATACCTGTGTGCACATGTGTGTGTATGTGTGTATCTTATTCTCTAGTGATTCTGTTTTGTTAGTACACTAACAATTTCACTGTTGGGTATACTTGTATATTACCCAGGAGAAATAAGTGCACATGACAATCAAAAACATGTATGTGAACATTCATAGAATATTCATAATAGCCCCAAACTGAATGTTTTACTAGTTTTTTTCTTAATAGCTCCAAACTGGCAACAACCCAAATATCTATCAAGGGAAAGATGAATATATTGTAGTGGGGTCATACAATGGAATTTTACTTAGCAACAAAAAAGAATTAAATAACTATACCAAAGCAATTCAAGAAGGAGAGAGAGCTCTTATTCTAACAAATGGCACTGGGACAATTGGATATACCTATGCAAAAGTGTAAAGTTAAAAGTGTAACTCAGATCATGTACAAAAAATTACTGAAAATGGCCATAGACCTAAATGCTAAAACTTTAAGTCTTGAAGAAAACATAGGAACAAATCCTTATAACCTTGGGTTGGGTAGTAGTTTCTTAGATAAGACATCAAAAGCATAAGTGACAAGAGAAAATATAGATAAATTGGATTTCTTCAAAATTAAAAACAGCTAATAACCTAGAAAAATGAGAACATATGTCTACACAAACACTTGCACATAATATTTATAGTAGCATTATTCATAGTAGAAATAGCCCAAATGTCCTTCAACTGATAAATGTATGAATAAAGGCGGTTTATCTATCAATGGAATATTATTTAGCAACAAAAAGGAATGAAGTACTGATTGATACATGCTACAACATGGATGAACCTTGAACACATTGTCTCAGCTGAAAGAAAGTAGTCACAAAATACCATATAATTCCATCTATATGTACTGTCCAGAATAGGTAAATCCTGAGACAGAAAGTAGATTAGTGGAGACTCAATGAATATGGAGTGACCTTTAATTGGTACAGGTTATTTTTTGGAGATAATGAAAGTGCTCCAAAATTATGTATGGTGATGGTGTCATAACTAACTCTTAACATACTAAAAACCACTGAATTTTGCACTTTGAAAAGGTAATTTTATGGTATGTGAATTATATCTTAATAAAATTCTTACATATTTAAAAAGAATGAATTATTGAGAGACACTTAACAGTATAGAGGAATCTCATAGACAATGTTGATGGTAGGTATTTTAAATTACTTTATGCAAATGAAATAAAGTAGGAGGTGAGGGGGAAAATAGATACCACAAAAAATTATGATTTTTTGAGCCTGAATGATAAGAAGTTACTACCCTATTAGCAGAAACAGAGGAATAAGGTGGAGAATTTTTTGTTTGTTTTGGTGGGAATGATGAGTTATATTGTTAATGTGTTGAAAAGTGACCTTAGCTGTCCTGTGGACCTTCTCAAACTTTCTCTTGTTGTTCAGATGCACAGGATGAGAGGCTAAACTTACAGAGGATGCACAGTGTATAAAAATTTATTACCTTGTTGGTAATAACAGAAGTGCAAGTTAAAAAAACAAAGGGGATAGTTTTACCAGTTTATCAGATAGAACAAGATTGGAAAGATCAACTATTCAGAAATACAATGAAGACATACGGTATATAGGATCTATAAAAAGAAAACTGAAAGCTTTACGGAATCACACAAAAGAAAGCTAGAAAAAATAGAAATTACATTTTCTTGAGCAGGAAGACAATATGTAAAAAATGAAAATTGTCCCCACGTTTATAAATTTAATTCAATCACAATCAAAACTTGAAGTGATTTTAAACAGCATCTGGATATTTTACGAAGTGAATCAAGTAAGCAGGCAGAACAGTGTGTGCAGTGTGCTACAATATGTGTGAAAAAGGAGCAAAACACTAGAGAAAAAGGTGGCAGCTGGCATGAAGGGGAGAGAGTGAGGCATCTCATATTTTATCCTCCCTCCTCCTTCTGATTTAGAAAATGTGGAAGCATTACATATTTAAATTAACAAAATTAATTGAAAGGAGTGGCTAGAATTCTTTTTCTAAAGAAGAAATAATTGGGAACAAGGGATGAGATTGGAATGAGAAACTCTACGAGATAAAAAGTTTGTTATAAAGATTAAATAAATGAACATATGTAAAGTGTTTGCAACAGTTCTTGGCACATGTAGCATATATAGAAATGTTATTTTTATAATCTTGATATGGGAGCTACATGACAAATTGTGATCTATCATAAAGGAATATATTGATCGGCCATTACTACATGAAGTTTAAAAACTTTTGGATGGAGAAAAATAAGCAAAAAAATAAGAGAAACATAAAGTGGAAAAATATACTTATAACATATATGATGAGCAAGGTCAGTCAAATCACAAGTATGTTTTGAGTAGCTGGCCTGGGTTGATGTTGCATTAGAGGCTGGCTATATGGTGATGAAGAAGATGTTCTCTGCCTTAATGGAGTTTATAGTCCATATAGACTATAGTACTATCTCTTATATACAGAGGGTTATGAAAAGTCCGAAGGTCAAGATTTCATAGGCCAATAGGAGACAGAGACAAAGGACATAAACATTATTTTAAAAGTTTTGCTAATGGTCAATAAACATAGGAAAGAAATTCATTCTCAATATCCAATTTCATTAAAAAACAATGACATGTAATTTTTTACTTTATTAATGGTAAAGATTAAGATAAAGTGAAACCCCCATATTGGCACTATGGAGATAGAGACATTCTAATATCCTGGGATGGGAGTAGAGTTCAGAGCTTTAGACAAGGCTGTTTAACAACATGTTTTGGAATTTTAAATACGTATGCAAACTGTTTGACCTAGCAATTCCACTCCTAGAAAGAAATAATTGACATATATTTGAAGGTGTATGTTCAAGAATGTTTACCTTTCTTATAATAGAAAGAAAAAAAAAAGAAAACTCGAGTATATCTTAATAAATAATGAGCTAAATTATGCTGCATTTGATAGAGTAGCGTAGAATGCAATAAACAAAAAGGATAACGTAGGCCTATGTCCATTCACGTGAAAAGATGCCACGATATTTTTTAAGTGAAGAAGGTAGATGGATCACATGACAGAATATTAAAAATACTTTGATCACATTTAAAACAGTGGGTGTGTGTCTGAATGTGGGAATGTACAGAAAAAAGCCTGGAGAGAGAGATTCCAAAACATCACATTGGGTAGTGACATTAGGAGTGATCCTTGTTTCATTCTTTATACATTTCTGAGGTGATAGTTCATTAATTTTTAACAATGAACATGCTACTTATACATAAACAAACTAAATGAACCAAATAAAACTATGCTTCTTACAGACCTTCTTACAAACATCCCTTAGGAATAATCTTTGTTGAACTAAAGCCATGACAATTGAGATTTTTTTTATTATTAGGACTCTCAGGTTTTGCACATTTATATCTTTTCCTGCTCTAAGTCAGCAGGGAAATCTTTTGTAAATAATAAAATATTTCAAGAATTTGGAACAAAATGACAATCACAGAGTACTGGCCTCATTTCCATGATGGTTAAAAGAATTGAGGAAAAGGAAACCTTGACAGGGCAGCAGACCAAAAAATTTGAGCAGCATTGGCCTTCTGTTTGCAGTAGGTTCCTTGGCAGGAGTGGGAACGTGGTGGAATGAAGGGGAGATGAGGAGTTTGCTCCTTCCTTGGTTTGCCATCCTGTTTATAGCTTTTCCCTAAATTGTATAAATTGCCATGTATAAAGGGCTTTAGGGTGTAAGAGAACTCCTCCCCTTGTCCCTATTATTCTTCCCCCATCCTTGTTGAACCAGATGTTATTTGCACTGTTACCTGAATATTAAGAATTTTGGGCTCTACACCCATTATTGCTGTAAGGTGGCTGAAAATCTTTAATTCAACCCACCCTTTTGTGGGATTCAGGGCTCTAGTGGTTACCACATTAGCAACAGAATCATTCTGTGACTCACAACACTGTTCATAACAGAAAAGAACTATGTTGTAGCCTCAGGTCTTGGGGTGTAAGGAGGGGACCAACTACAGGGATTATGGGGTTATGGTAAGGAGTCAGTAGTTTCATATAGGTCCCAGGTACAGCCTGAAAACAAAACAGACAAAGATACAATTGCTGTTGTATAGAGAGTCACATTTTGAGACACTTAGGTTAAAAAGGAGTTTGTATTCTCAAAATGTTTACAAGGTTGAGATAATTATTTTGTACAGTCTTTCAGGCCTTCATATCTCTATATATGCAGAGTTCCCCCATCCCCACCCGACTTTCCTGCCCTGTGAACCCAGTAGGAGTGCAATGACCAGAAAACAATGTTTTCTTTTTCAAAAGATTTATTGTTTTTATTTGAGTGAAGATGAGAGAGAGAGAGAGAGAGAGAGAGAGAGAGAGAGAGAGAGAGAGAGAGAGAGAGAGAGAGAGAGAGAGAGAAGAGGGGGAGGGTCCAGAGCAGTCTCCATAGTTGTACATCATTATTTGTGACATTCCACACAGGTGATATGAGCTCGTGTGGGCAGAAACCGATGAGGGGGAGAGGCTCCCACATGGGAGGTGAGAACCTTCACCACCGAGCCATCCCGGTGGTTACCAGTTGCGCTGCAGTTCAGCATATGGGTTTGCATGAGCAGGGGCCAGGAGCCAAACCTTGGACCTTGTGATTTCTAGGCAAGCACTCAACCACTGAGCTATCCCGGCACTCCCAACTAAGTTTTCAATAAGACAGTTTAGTCAAAATTTTATAGACCTGTAAAATAGCACTTCCCTCTCTCACTTTTCTTAGACCAAAATTCCTGTATGAATAAAAAAATAAAATAATAAAAAAGAAAGAAAAATGAAAACTAACTTTGATTGTTTGGAGGCAAGGGATAGGGGGTGGTGGTGAGGAGAGGCACTGGATAATCTTCATGTTCCTAGATGTAATTATTGGTTTACTTACAAGAACAATTCACAGAATTTTCTAAACACTTTTTCCAAAATAAATGTTGAAATGCTTGCAATTATAAAATGGAAAACTTAAGAATTCTGAAGAACGTTATAATAATAAGTCTACGTATCTGAATTGGAGGAAAAAATGACATGTTAAAGAAACACTTGTGGACTCCAGTTTCAGCTACTATGGCATTTCTTTAAAGAAAATTGAAAAGATTGTTACCTCAGATTTATGAATAACTGCTTTGTCTCTGTTACACTCAATGTCAACATTTCACTGAAGAACTTTGTGTTCTATTGTTTTTTTCTAACTACTTTTCATGCCACATGATAACATCAAGATTTTTAGATTCTAACAACTCATCTATGAAGAACAGCAAAGGACAGGCAGGCTGTTTGAGATACAGAAATGATTAGGAGGAGATTTTATATGTTTAGTGGTTCCTGATTGTGACCAGTCCTGTGAGATTTGGATAGGGCCCTTAGAAAAAGGAAATGTACTCAAAGTGACAAGCTATTGCAGTATTTGAATTTCCAGCTGGTGGTGAGCCAAGTGACATTATAGGCTCATGTAGCAGAACTTGACATTAGATTATGTTAACAATGCACACTTTCTCTCCAAACTCTACCCTAAGTATACTAATAATCAACATTTCAGAAGGATATTTGAAAGGGAAGAAAGATGTTCTATTCATGAAGAAATAATTTCAACATTTTTTCAAGTGCTGTTTCTAAATGTGGAAAGATTTCTAGACAAAGGAGCCTGTTCTTTAGGTAAAAGATGGAAGATCCTGTGAGATTCCGACCACGGTACACCTGTGCTATTTTCCATAGATTAGCCAGATGCATGTTATTAATCTGTAAAGTCAACTGCTTTGTGAACCGAAGGCAGAGCGCTGGGACCCAGCCTTTTGCTGTGGAACCTGCCATCGTTTCCTATCAAATGTGACCTGTTCTGTCACACGTGTCTCTGGTGAGCCAGGACAGGCCCAGTTTCTGAAGCTTCACAAATAGAGTTGATCTTACTAAAACAGACACTTGAAGATTGGATGCTCAGACTTCTGTTACTGAATGAACAGAAGGAGCCAGCAGAAAACTGGACAGTCTGACAAAATCCCCTGTGCCCCCCAGTACAAATGGAGCTGTGATCACTATCAAAACCAAAAGCATCTTAAAAATTAACAAGATCTGCTTTAACTGAGAGAAAAATGGGAGAAAACCACACCAGGTGGCCAGAACCCCAAGATGACAGTGACCTTAGGTAATGCTCCTTGATGCAAAGAGAAAGTTGGTGGATAAGAAAATAGGAGTGGGAGGGGGGAGGGAGAGTGGGAGGGGCGGTGGGAGAGGGCACCAGCATTATGGACACACTCAATAGTTTGGTGGTTACCTGGAGGGGGGGGAGGGAGAGTTGGGGGGG
>PVKE010012682.1:0-37862 GCA_004027555.1 Craseonycteris thonglongyai
ATATGGTATATTCATATCTGAAGTTCCCTGGAGCCACTGATCTCAAGCTTCTTGCTTGGTTATGGTCACTACATTAAGTTTGCAAAACTAAAATCTCATTAAAAAGCTCATCTCAAAGCAACACTCATGTTTCATCACCATTGATAACAGGACCCAAAATATCATCTTGCCTCTCCAAAAGCTCTTGGCAAACTTCAACTTTCCTTTGCTTTTGTTTATCAGTGACCTCCTTTACGACCATTTCTGCACACACCTTTCTCATGCCAAGCTTTCCAGTTAAGATTTTCCTGTTTTGCTATAGATGTTTACTCAGTCTGCTATGCTTCTCATAGCCAGCCAACGATTTTGACTCAAGATTTGATGAATTTTTTAAATATTTTCATCAATCCTGCTCTTACTGGCCTCCCTGACCTCTCTTCATTGGTTATGTTTTCTCTCCTCTCAGAAAGATGTTTAATCCATTTGTACACTGCCATTTTCTTCATGGCATTATCCCCAGAAACTTGATCTAACATGTCCCTAATTTTACTTCCATTCTTGCCAAGCTGAACAAGAAATTTAATGTTTATTTGTTGCTCTAATTCAAGCTCCGACATTCTCATGATGGCACACAAAACCAAGCAACAATAATGAATGCCATTCAGCAAGACACCACCACACATCGACAAGAACACAGCTGTGAGACACTGATAGACAAAGGTTATGAAACCTTATTGAATTGTTTACACAGTGCTGCCAATGTAAGCACGTGATGGCAAGTTCCTGATCTTAATTGTCAGACTTTGTATAATAATATAAAAATATCTTTAAAATGTAATTTTGAATGCAAAAAATGCTTCAAAAGAATTATTCATATTTTTGGATATGTCAAAAATATTATGTATTATTTACATGTGTGGTAAAGATATAAGCACAGGGAGAATAAATATAAACTTTAGGAAGAAGTTTATTTCTGAAGACCTAGGAAGGAGAATGAGACAGGACCAAAGTGAATTCCATCTGCGCCTGTAACATTATTAGGAACATATTTGAAACTACTGTGTCTGAAGAAAATATGGCAACAATATGTTGATCCATGTTAAATCTTGGTCCTATGCAGGGGTGTTTGTTATATTATTTGCATGGGCTTCTATGTCTTTAATGATTTCATAATTTACTTAAAATCTTAAGTCCCCCCTTTTTTTAAAGGGAGAGACATAATTTCCTGCTGTACTTGAATTTTTTTAATCTCATTTTTTCCTCCCCTACATTGCTCTCAACAGCATCTTAGGTAGTTTTATGTACTACATGAAGACCAGCAGGAGCAGAATTTAGCCTGTACTTTCACACCAGGAAATGGTTCCAGTGAGACTTTACTTGTTGGAGGAAGGGGCTTCTTATTTTCAAACAAGGATGCCAGCCACTGAGCACATGGGCTTTACCCACCCAGAGGGACCCCTTTTCCTAATTTATGAATAGGCTCTGTATAGGTTAGTAGTAGCCCTGATCTTCCCATACCAGTTCCTCCCTCCTCTCTTCTCTCCACATAAACCCTTGAGAAGCAACTCCATTTTTCTCCCCTTAAGCCCCTTGTTTTATTCACTTTCCCATTTCCCTCCGATTCTTTAGCAGAAAACACCAAATTCAGCGATTGACTCTGCTTCAGAGGGTAAGAGATAGAAAGAGACTCAGGGTGAAGTAAAGGAAAGGAAGGCCTAAACTTTAGAGTAAAATACGTTGTACCCTCTTCCTACTTATAAGAAGGAACTATAATCTTGAAGTCTACTTTTAAAAAATGTGATAAAGACATGTTATGAAACTTACCACTCTAACCATTTTAAGCGTCAATATAATGCCATTAACTATATGCACATTGTTGTGTAACAGATCTCTAGAACATTTTTAGTTTACAGAACTGAAATTCTATATCCATTAAACAACAACTCCTCTTTTTCTCTATTCCATGGCCCCTGAAAACCACCATTTTGCTTTCTGTTTCTAGGGGTTTGACTACTTTAGACAACTCATATAAACGAGATCATAAAGGATTTGTCTTTTAGTGTCTGGCTTATTTTACCTAGCATAATGTCCTCAAAGTTTATCCATGTTGTTGTATATGGTAAGATTTTCTTCCTTTTTAAAGGCTGAATAATATTTTATTGTATGTTATATACTATGCATTTGGGTTGCCTCCTCCCCTTGGCTATTATGAATAACACTGCAATGAACATGAGTATGCAAGACCTCTTGACCTCTTCAAGATCTTGTTTTCAATTCTTTTAAATAAATAAATAGAAGTGGAATTGGTGGATAATATGGCACTTCTATTTTTAATTTTTGAAGGCTGCCCATACTCTTTCATAGTGATTGCATCAATTTGTATTCCTACTTGAAAGCTATTTTTTAAGGTACTAAAAAGTCATATACTAGGGGTGTAAAAAAATATATACACATTTTAGGAGGTGTTATCGATGCATTACTTTTCAAAGTTGATTTGAATTATGGTGGCAATGTGAGTATGATGTTCATTCAAAAGATGGCATTAATCAAATGAATGCTAGCATCACGATGTGACAGGCAGGACACTCAAAGAAAATGGCAGAAGCATGGTTGTCATTCAAGGAACACAAGCACATTTTGAAGTGATATTTGAAATTTGAGATTATTCTGGAAATACAACTACAATGGAGGCATGAGTATGCAGCAGAGCTTCCAACATGCCTAACAATTGCACACATTCACAATACATTTGAGTCACACGGTAAATTGAAATGGCACATGCAGTGATACAAGTGGACACTTGGTCAACATTGCACAAGCAGTATCTTGCTGTAATCAGAAGTATCTGGACACCGATGGTAACCACTTTGAGCACATCTTGTAATTGCAGAAGTCCAGAGTGACTTGTATTTATCTTCTGTTATTGGTATATATTGAGCATTACAATTTCAATATAGTTTTTCCTTTCTTAAAGTGTGTATACAATTTTTTTGGCACCCTCTATAGTTTTTAAAAGGAGTCAAACTTTCCTCCCAAGTCAGGAGTGACTAAACAGAACACAGACACCCACAGTCTTGGCCTGGTAGAGGAAAAGGCAGGAAGAGGAGCAGGAAAAACCCCTAGGAGTTTCTCACAGGGGTGACCAGCAATCTAGGAAAAGGGAGAGAATCACCTCTGTAACCAGAGAAAATATGGGCTAGAGCATAGGAGTTCTCTCATCATCTCTACTCTGAGTAACAGACTTTTCATGGTCCACACCCTGGAGTCCAGCCTTTACCTGTAAGTCCATTTGTGGCACCACATCCATGTTGCCATCATGCACCTCAGGGAGCACTGTGCCATCATGCACCTCAGGGAGCACCTCCCTCAGGGGAGGGCTCGTTTCCAGCCTTCTTCCTCTTGATGCCTTACAATGCCCATCTGCACAAAGAGAATTTGACCAATTGTGGAAACAATAATATATTTTCTTTCAAATATTCTTATAATTAAATAATAATAAAAATTCTGTGTGACAAAATTCTGTCCATAAAAAATATATTAGGGTTAAAAAAAAACCCACCTGGTTGTATCTGTTGAGTTTTAGACTACCAAGTAGGAAAATATAATTTATTATATCTATCAGGAGGACTTTGACTGTCAGAGCTAGAAATCCAGAAGTCCCAGCTGAAGACATAGGGTGGGAATGAGAAAAGAAAGAAAGGAGAGAGCAAGAAAAGGAAAAGAGGGGAAAAGAATCAGCTGACATAGGCAAAAAGGAGAGTGGTAGTAGCAATGATTTCAGGAACTTCACCTTGCAGTTCCTCTTTAGCTTCATCGGTCAGCTTCAGTCTGTCTTCTGCACGGCCACTTTCTCCACATGAGAGGAGACATGTCCAAGGCAGCTGCCAGACTTACAAAGATCCGTGGGCTTTCTTCCCTCAACAGTAGATTGAAAAATCTCAGGGAAGAACTTTGGCCCAAATGAACTAATCACAATTGTCAGGAAAGTAAGATGTTACAGTCAACCTGGCTTGGGTTGTATATATTCCCTGTGACAAATCACAGTTTTCAAAAGAATATCAGAGAAAAATACTGAAATAGAAGGAAGAAGAAGTAAATTAAAGATTAGGGCCCAGATACTTTCATTGTGTAATTCCTATGAGCCAATAAGCCAGCTCAATTTGGGCCTATTCTGCCAAAATTATTTCCTTTGTAGTAAAGGCCAAGCTATGTTAAAACAAAAATTAAGCATGAAAATGTGAGGAAAGCTTGTGAATAATTGACTTGTTTGACAACACATTTGTTTTTGGAATCAGGGAGAAGGAAGAAAGGTGATGTTTATTTAGAACAGAGTTCTAGATCTATTCTTTTTAGGGTTGATCACTTTAAACATTTAAAAAAAAAAAAGAAAGAAAAAAAATTGATGAATTCTCCTCTATACAAAATGCAGATTGAAGGCTGTTTCCTATGAAAATGCGATTTTATTTACACTAACCCCTTTTCTATTCCCTAGTGATATACATGCAGTCCTGTCCACCTAATGCTCTGACTATCCATGTATCAGAAGGAATATTCTAAGAGCAGAAATAAATTGTGGAAATTGGATAGATCTCTACAAAAGCATATCTGAGTATTTCTTATCAAAAAGTTTGAAGAAAGATCAAAGCTCTTTGGAAATTTTCTGGAAGTCATCATGATACTAGATTCACGAGCACCCCAGTATCATCCTGATGCAAAAGAAGACATAATAAGCTTGCTGCTCAGAGTTTCACGGAGGTAAAATAAATGCAGGTTTATGTTAATTTTCTTTTGGCTCTTCCTACTCAAGTTATTACTAAAAGAGCATGGGCTAAAACATGAAACTGCTGAATTCTAGTTCTAGTTTGAGCAGACCACTCTACCTCTCTCAAAAGTGTGTTAATCTATACAGAAGATGGAAAAGCAAATTTTAAGTCCCTCTCAACGTTTATTTAATAATTCTACATGGGACTAGAGTGTATGGTTAGCACGTACAAATAGAGTCAGTTCTCATTCCTAAAAAAACATCAAATCAGCTTATATTTCAGTCTTTGTTAAACTTTATGGGCCTCAAAGATAGTCCTGTGCCCTTCCAAGGCTGTGAAGCAGAAGTGAGCAGATAGGTATTGGATAGGAGAACCAAGCAAGAGGCCTGAAATATTCAATTGCAATATAAGTAAAGTCACTGTAGCGTTCAAAGGACACATTTATAAAAAACAGCTTATAAAATGACCAGAAAGTCAGAAACGTAGCTTAGCTTGCATGGGATCTTTTCAATGCCATAACTTCCACGGGATTTCATTTGCTCACTGTTTAATTATGATTAAGTTTTCTCTTTTGCCTTGACTTTCTCCTTACTCTCACCCCCATCACCTCCACCCCTGACAGTATTCCCATTTTGCTTTATGAAAGCAAAAATACAGTATAGAAACAATCATTTGACCAGTTTGTTTGAATTCACAGAATAAAACAAATGTGATTTAGAAGTGAATAACACAACAAAGCAAAACAGTGAAGTCATTGATTCATTCATTCAACATATGTCTATGTGGCTTGTCTTCTCACAGTGGGTACACACTAACAGCAAAATAGTCCCTCTCATCATGAAGGTTTAATCCTAGTGAGGTGAATTAAACAATGAATACCAAACAAGCAAATAGATAATTACATAATATATAATATAGTAAGTGTTATGGAGTACCATAAGAAGGGCAAGGGAAATGGAAGGTGAGGTTTGTAATTTTGAAAGGAGTGATCACAGAACTGGATTTACTGTGAAGCTAATGAAGCTGGAGTTTTAGGATCCCACACTCATATGCATCATTTCCAACATATACTTTTGTAAAAATTGCAAATGTATGACACTAACTAAAACCACAGTGCTGTCTTTTTCCACTCCAACTTCCCCTTGATCACATTTTGCCTTGTATAGGGTGGTGCTGTGTAGGTCTTGGGCATGTTTAGGACCCAATTAAGGGACACTGAGCTAGAAATACATTTTTTGGGTTTAGTGAAATAAGTTATATAGTTCACTGTCGTTTTTTCCCCCTTCTTTTTTTCTTGTTAAATTTATTAGGGTGACATTGGTTAGTAAAAGTTACATAGGTTCCAGGGGTACAATTCTATAGTACTTCATCTATGTGCTACAATATGTGTTCACCATCCAGAGTCAGCTTTCTTTCCATCACCATATTCAGTCATTTTTGCTTACAGTGTCACCAAGAAGTTTTCATAGACCAGTAAGCAACAAAACTAGAATTTAAATCGAGGATTTGTCCAACCCTCATACCAATTTCAACATAATACTTTATCACTTTTCACATGCTTCTTTTCTTTTTTTAATTGTTAAATTTATTGAGGTGACATTGGTCAGCAAAAATTATATAGGTGTCCAATTATTTCAACACTATTTATTCAAAAGACTATGCTGGGTGGCAGCGGTGATGAAAAAAATGCTTCCTTCATTGAATTGCTTTTGCATCTTTCTCAATTTCCCACTCATAGGCAACTATTCAAAAGGGCTGATAACTGATACTCAAACAAATACATGTAGAAAAGCAATCCATATAGCAGTGCTTTTCTTAAATAGCAAAAAGTGAAATAGCCCAAATGTCTATCAACAAATTAATGGATGAAAGAATGTTAATATACACATACAATGGATATTGTTCGGCCATAAAAAGAAACGAAGTATTCATAAGTGCTACAACATGGATGAAACTCAAAAACATTATGCTAATACAGGAAGCCAAAGCAGCAGCTTTGTTGCTAACATTTTTTCAGAAGCTGTGTTGGTTTGTCAAAGTAGAAATGTCCTAAGGGAAATGCCCTATCAATAAATGGTATAAGTACTAATAAAAATTAAAAAAAAAACCCACATTATGCTAAATAAAAGAAGCCAGACAGAAAAGGTGACATACTGTATGATTCCATTTATAAGAAATATAGATGGCTCGACAGTTAGTTGAGTGCTTGCTTTGCAGCCCTGGGGACCAGGGATCGAGTACTGGCCCTGCCTGGCCTGTGTGGACCCATGTGCTGGGGTGGAATGTGCTTCCCATGTGGTAGGCCCCCAGTTGGGTTCTCGCCTAAATTTGACCCCTGGCTCAAGGAGGCATACCTCCCATGTGGAAGGCCCCCATCCCTGTTCCCGCCCTGCACGGCCCCCACCCACCTGTGTGGAATGAAAACATGTCGAAAACTGATGATGTACAACTATGGAGACTGCTCTGGATCCTCCCTTTCTCTCTGTCTCTCTCTGTCTCCGTCTTTCTCTGTCTCTGTCAAAAACAGTAAAACAAATCTTTGACAAAAAAATATTCAGAATAGGTAAATTTTATTCTGAATGTAGATTGGTGGTTTCCAAGAACAGAGAGAAGGTAGAACTGGAGAATGGAGAATAACTGCTTAATGGATATGAGATTTTCTTTTGAGTTAATAAAATGTTTTGGAATTAAAAAAAAAAATTATATAGGTTCCAGGTGTATAGTTCTATAGTACTTCATCCATGTATTACAATATGTCTTCATATGCTTATTTTCCATTAAGAAGCCTTCTTTCCTTAACTTAAGGGAATTATAACTTAAAATACTCCTCAAACCTATCCCAGCATTTCACTATTGTCTCACCTGGCTCCAATACATTTTGCTAGTCTTGTCTCCTACAGTGGGTCTACCTGTACACTACACTTTTGCAGACTGGACTTCTTACCTGTCCTGGACCCTGCCTCTGCTCTTGACTTTCTCTTAGCTTGAAATAGGCTTACCATTCTTAATTACTTGATAATCAAAAAGAAAAAAACTGATGAAAACAAAGGTAAAATATACATATAATATGCCACTAAAATAAGGACATCAGTGACAAGTTAAGGAGTGTCTTAAAGACTATTCAAGATTAGTCAACCCAATAAATTTAACATTAAAAAGGTTTAGTCAATGGATAAGAAAATTTGATATTCCTTCAAATCTAAAAGTTTATATATCAAAAATCTTGATAGATTTTCCTCCAAATTTAACAACAGTCCTAAAAATTTACAGGACCTGACCAATCACAAGTTGTTTAGGAGCTGCGAGAAACTATTCTAAACTATGAATGATAAAAATAAAAGTATTTATAAATCATGCTACAGAAGAGCCTGGAAATATTTCCATTCTTTTTATTAAAAATATTATAAAATTGTTTTCATATACAGAGGGTTCAAAGAATATAAAGTTAAAAAATTGGGGGGAAAGAATTAAAGAGGTTTGTTTAGTCATTAGTTTAAAAAACTGATGTTATTCTTTTGGATTTTGTGATATTTATAGTAGTTATGAGCTTAATCGTGTAATTTCTGGTTTCTTATTATAAATAAAAGCTCACTTTTTGTATGTAAATATCCAATTTAATATTTACAATTTTCTTTCTGTTTTTTAAAGGGACCACTCAAGTTGTGTAAGCTTCAGATCCTGCAAAACCTGGATCCATTCCCAGGTTTCAGGGAAGACCTTGTGGATGAGGTAAAATTTAAGCAGAGACCTCACTAAAGCATAAAACCCTGCAAATCCCTGAGAGAAGTGTTTCCTGGCAAAGAGAACAGAGGGGGCAAAGGTTTGTTGGAAGGAGTATATTGGGCAGTCATTAAGTTTCCTACTGTGTTCTATGAGAACAGATTTTACTGTATTTTTCCATGTATAAGATGATACTTTTGTCTAAAGTTGTTAGACCAAAACTTGGGGGACGTCTTATACATGGGAGTAACCCATCTATTAATTTCTTAATGTTAGAAAAGTAGGGGTCATCTTATACTTGGGGTATCTGATATACCAAAAGTTATAGTATCTTAAAAGACATTCCCCTGCCAGGACGGCTCAGCGGGTTGAGCGCTTGTCTTGCAGCCCCAGGTTCGATGATCGTATCCTGGCCCTGGCCTGTGCGGACCCATGTGCTGAACTGAGGTGTGCTTCCACTTTGGTTCTCGCTGGGATGAGCTTCCCATCTGGGAGGCCCCCAGCCCAGTTCCTGCCCTGCACAAACCTGCACCCACCTGTGGAGTGAAACCATATTGAAAACTGATGACATAACTGTGGAAACTGCTCTGGGACTTACCCATTCTCTCTCTCTCTCTCTCTCTCTCTCTCTCTCTCTCTCTCTCTCTCTCTCTCTCTCTCTCTCTCTCTCTCTCTTTCTCTCTCTCTCTCCCTCTCTGTCAAAAACAATTATTAAAAAAAAGAAAAAGACATCCCCAGTTGCATAAAACTTTGCCTCCTGAGCCTGGCACTGTACCTGTCATCTGTTCCCTGCAAACCATAGCCATGGCAAACAGCACCACTTGCCTCTTTAAGGGTTCTTACTAACAGAAACCTGGTATAATTTGGGGCTTTAACACGCCTAGCAAAAAAAAAAAAAAATCTTTTTTTTTTGGTCTCTTGCACAGTAGCTTATATGTCAAAGTTCTTGTCAATGAGATCTAAGTGAATACCTGGGTGGAGCTATTGGGATGTCCTTTAAAGCTCTGACTCAGCTGGAAATTTTATTTTTTTGGCATCAATGTCTTTGCCTGAAACTCAACTGCAAGCCCGGTGCACTGGCAGCCATCCTGAGCACATGCGAACAGGGTCCATACCCTACAATAAAGGTGGCAGAGCAGAGAGCTAAAGGCATCTTTGGTGATAATGTGAAGCCATCATGCTAGCCATGAACTTCAAACCTCAGGAATTCTTTCACATGACAGAATAAAACAACAACCCTGATTTGTTTTAGCTACTGTTTTGTTCAAATTCCTGTTACTGCAGTGCTAGATAACAACAACAAAAAAGAATATATATTCAAATGCAGTACAAAGTTAGCGTTCCAAGTCACCTATATTATTGTAAATTAAAAATATTTTCTTCTACACCTAATTATTTAGAATAGTCCACATACAACCCACATATGACTGTTTTGAACATTTTAATTGATTACCGTTTAATGCAGGCAGTGAACTTTGATGTTCCCATTAATGTTTGCTAAATAGGAAAATGTCAATAATTATGAACCATAAACATCAGACTTCTTTTTCAAAGAATATAAAAGAATTAATCACTTACATCACCTTAGACACTGTATTATTTGAAAGAAAAATAAAATACATTTTATTCATTCAGTTGCTAATAACTTAGTTATTGCTGTTGTAATTTAACTATTAAAGCTTTAAAAACTTAGCTACAAAAGAATAATCCTTTTTACCCATATACAGAGCTAATCTTAAATACATTTCTATTGAGCAGCCTTAAATAGAGAACACACAGAGTGAGAACAAATCCTGTGAATGCCTAAGTATTTCTTGCTGCTGACGTCAAGGCATGTCTGATACCTTCTATCTAGAGCATCACAGACTGAAACACCTCTATAGTAGAAAATGTCTCCCTGGCTTATGTTTTAAAGTAAATAAACACTGTTTATTGTCACAGCTAAGGAGCTGGCCATCGACGTACCTTTGGCTGCCCTCAGGTACCCTGGTGGCTGGGGAGTGCTTTCTGCAGGAGGGCCCCCAGGCTGCTGTGGCCTCTCACATATGGTGTTCCGAAACTGTTAAGGAAAGTGAGAAGCACCGTGAAAGTACATTTTTGGCTCAGCATAAACCATTCATTGATTTGTAGGCCAAAAGTCCTCCGGGGGATGTTACGAATTCATATGATAGCTAGATTTTTACATTTGGATCTCTTCTTTAGCTGATGGATGTGTAAATTTTCATGTAAGCCTGGCTACCCCCTATTGGCTACACATCTGAGGAGGTTCAAGTGTATGAGTTATTTCTTCCAAAGTCGATTGTAATTTACACTCACTAAATTGCCTCCAGACCCACCTTTTAAAGATAGTAGATTCAAAATTGCATTCATTTTGGCCTGCTCTGCCCATTTGTGTTTAAACCACCGCCCTACATTGGAGAGCCTCCATCCTTAATGGAAAGACATTATGTAGCTGACGATCCACATTTTCCACAGGAGAGTAGAGGGCTGGCAAGTCACACAGCCAATGTACAAGTACTCAGTCCCGTAAAAACTTGACTTTAACAGTGAGTAGGCAGCTGAGGGGGAGATAGGGGTTGAGACATAGGACATCAGTTCTTCAATCCAGAAAATCAAAAGCAGCAATTTCACACTAGAAAAAAAATTTACCTTTGGCCTGTAAATAGTCTTAAAATGGAGTGTTTTACTTCTTTCTTTTTTCCCTTTCCCATTGTTTAGTGTATGTTTCTCTGTATGAAGAACGCTTAAGCTTTGTTTTACTGCTTAATTTAATTCATCTTACTGACTGGCTTTTAAAATTTGCATTATTAATGGTTCAGCCCATCTTTCCAGTTGCAACCAAAAAATAACCAAGCAGCACAACCTCCCTTAAAAGCCACTGCCACTGTGAAGAACATTTGGAATTTTCTGTTCCTCTCGCTAATTGCTTTAGTGTGGTTTTAGTGAAATTGTAACGAGAGATTTAGAAGGCTTGTTAGAAAGCACTGTTTATTTCAAGACCAAAAAAGAAAAAATTATGAAAACAGTCATGGATTAATAAACCATCAGTTATAAAACAACTGTCTTAAACTCAGATGTAAGCCAGTATGTACTTGAGAAGATTAATTCATTCCGTGGCACTAACCTCAGGCCCACATACCACTGAAAAGTGATGAGTCTGTGAAAAGATTGTTTTTCAAAAGTTCTGATTCCGTCAATGGGTTTTTAAGTAGGCTTTCTCATTTAAAAACCAGCTCTTGCTGACTGAGCTCCAAATGTACATTTGGGATGTTGAGCTGAGTAAATGAGATGAACAATGAGTTTCATCAAACCAAACACCTGATGACTCTCTCCACCAGCCTTCCCTTTTCTCTCCCAGCAGAGTCTCTATTATGAGTCCTCTTTAACCCAATTAGATGCCATCAATTTTCTACTTCTATCTCTCCATAACCTCTTTTTCCTTCCCAATCAATTTTTAAAATCACAACTAGAATACTCCCTATGTGTTCATCAGTCAGAGCTCAGTGTTAAAATTCATATGGCCCATTTACAGCATCAAATCAGTACAGCTGTCTTTCCACTTAGGATATGTTTTCTGAATGCAGAGTTCTGACTGGTATCACTGGCAGTGCAAGTTGATGCTCTGGATCTGTGAGGCCTTCCTGCTCTGAGGGACCCAAGTTTAAATTTTTGGCAATGCCACAAGGTTAAAATTTTATTCCCAACATAAAGAGAGCAAGGCCTACCACTCAGTCATGCTGATATTTGCTCCTGGGAGGTCCAATAGTCTTAAACAAAAAGAAGTAGAAACATCTGGAATCTCATGGTCAGCTTGTTTGTTATGCCCAACAGCAGGGGAGCCTAGATCCACATCCAACCCTACTGTTAAGGGAGAGAGCAATCAAAAATCACTCTTCAATATACGATTGAGGGAAAGGGGACTTCCCATACAATATTTTATCTAAGGCATTATATGAAAAAAATATAGAGAGTCAAAGCCATCATGTTATTTGGTGAAATTAAAAAATTAAAACATCACTTTCACTTTGGAAATATAATAAAAATGTACTATTTCTTTCTAACATTTCATTATTAAATTTAATTTTAATTCTTACCAATTTTCTTAAAATGTAACATAGCCATTCTATGTTACATGGATCCTATTCTGAAGGGTCAGTTAGAATTGTATTGTGTATGGAAGCATACATTTAAAGTGCATTACAAATACAATATTTTATTTTTATTATAATGTTGTTGTTACTGTTATTATAAGAAAGTTGAGAGTGTTGCAATATTTAATTTTTATTCTCCACTAACACAGCACTGATCTTACCTGGACAAATGATTGTGTAGCTATACCAAGCTGTTCATTTTAATAGCTAAAATGAACAGAGAAACTGTCAGTTAGTCTACAGCATTTTTTTTTTTTTAGCATGGACTGAAAGTTTTGGCATTCCCAAGTGAGTATATAGAAATGGGATAATTTGGGAGAATGATGTGGGAAGACACCTTGGGAGTTGTTTTACTTTTCAGTCAAATGAGCTGGAAATTATCTAATTACCCAGGTTTGTCCTTTGTCAATTAACTATTCAACATCTACCTCACTTGGCATGTAAAGGTGCAGTTTAAATTCTTCCGAATCTTAACAACCGCACTGCTACTACTAAATGGGGTGTAGCCTCAAAGGAGGAGGCAAACTGCTATAGTGCATAAGAATGTAAAGTAGGACATAATGAAAAACCAAAATAAACACAGAAATCAGTGCGGCACAGCAAACTGGAGAAATTGCCATTAGGTGGGAAAAGGCAAGGCAAAAAGAAATAAAAATAAAAATATTCATTTTTTTTTCCTTCTGGACTTGCTCCACTTGATATTAAAGTATAGTATAAACTTAGAGTAATTAGAATAGCATGCCACTGGCACAGAAAAGACAAATATATCAATTGAACAGTATTGAGAGTCCAGAAAAAAGACTCATAAATACATGTAAACTTATAGAAATAAAAGCAGCATTTTAAACTGTGGGAATAATATTGATTTACTTGAGTTAAAATTCTGGTGTTTACTTAGAGTGAATAGATAAATTTTGATCCCTACCTCAAAAGACACACAAGATAAATTCTAGTTAAATTGCCGCACAAAAATAAAACTAAGAATGTTCTAACAGATAAAACTGCAAAATCCTTTTTCCTGATTGGTGTAAGAAAGACCCAAATCCTGAAAGTTATGAGGAAAAAGATTGACAGATTTAATAATATAAATATCTTAAGCTGTTATATGGTGAAAAGTATTATAAGCAAATTGGAAGATAAATGACAGACTAAAAAAGTTTTGCAATCTATTTAACCAGCAAAGGGATAGATACTATGTAATCTATAATGACTCAAGAAAAAAAAAAAAAAAGCCATAGGAAAAAAAAGAGAAATGCCTCAAATTAGCAATTTATAGGAAAAAAATATATAAATAACTACTAACTGTATAAAGCCACTCAATTTAACTACCAAACAGGGAATGCTAAGTAAAGGAAAACAGCATGTTTCCCATAAAATCGGCAAAGTGAACCATCTAGTGCTTACAAGTGTATGGAGAAACAGGAAGGGGATTGGGCAACATCAAAGTAGTGGGAATGGAAACAACCTTTTGAGATGGTATATTTAAAATTTTTTAAATGTATGTATCTTTGAAGAATTCTAGCCTATTTTTGGAAACAATAGCGTGAATGTCCACAATCCTACATATACTAATAAAATTTATTGCATTATTGTTTGTAAGAGAAAAAAATTGAAACAGCATGAATGCTCATCAATAAACTATAGCACACACACAAAATTATGCATTTATTACAAAGAAAAACCAATATACAAGCTATATTGTGATATATATCAATTTATAAAATACATATAACTATTACTAATATATAGACACACATAACTATTAATAATATTCACACACATACACTCAAAAGGTATATTTATTCCAGTGATTATCTCAAAGGCTTTGAGTCAGGATGATAGGCAGATATTTTCTTCTTATTTTATATACTCTTGTTTTGTTTGATTTTGCTGCTATAAGCATATGTTACTTGCATAATGAGAAATACCAATCATTAGACATAAAGACTCATTCTCACAGTCATTCATTTAATCAACAAATTGTATAGAAGTAAAATGGACACAAATCCCTACCCTTGTGGAGTTTACATTCTAGTGCAAAACAAAAATAACACAATAACACAATAAGAAAATTATAAATATATGTGAAATTAATGAATGCTATGAAAAAAAAAATAGAGCAAGGCAAAGAGATCCAGAATGTGGGACATGGTGGATGGGGATTATTTGCAGCTGAATTTTTTAATAGGATGGTTAGGGTAGGCTCATTGAGGAGATATCTGAGCAGATGTGAAGGGACAAAAAGATGGGAGAGGAGGAGATGATGGGGGTCAATAGATAAGGGTTCAAGTTAGACAGAGATGTAGAGACAATGGTAAGGCCTAGGTAAGTATGCGTTACATTCTTAGAGTATATCATAATATAGACTTTCTAACTGCTAACCAATTTAGCACTTACCACTGTGATTACCACTAACTGTTCTCATCCCTCTTATGTAATTTAAAGTTTCTCTTCCTATAAAATTTTCTTTATATTTTCTGGGATGTTTTATGAGGATTTGTTTCTACTTTTAATAGTTTTCTCTGTGAGGTTAAAGTACTGGAACTTGGACTGCTTGCAAGAAAGCTCTTAGCTGCCTTATACATGATCCATT
Source organism: Craseonycteris thonglongyai (assembly GCA_004027555.1). Taxonomy (NCBI): domain Eukaryota; kingdom Metazoa; phylum Chordata; class Mammalia; order Chiroptera; family Craseonycteridae; genus Craseonycteris; species Craseonycteris thonglongyai. The sequence goes on from PVKE010012682.1 coordinate 15,207, forward strand.
GAGAAGACAATGCCTTCCACAGCTGCAGTGTCTTCTCAGAACAGTGAAAGGAGATCATCACCCATGGGTCCACCAGTCACCCTGACACGAAAGTTGGTGCAACTCCAATATAATGAATTTGAAGCAAGCTTTTTTTTTCCCCAGAACCACTCTGTTGGGGAAGCTGGGATGGCTCAGTGGGTTAAGCGCTCACTTTGCAGCTCCGGGGACCAGGGATCGAATCCCGGCACCGGCCCGTGTGGAACCATATGCTGAACTTGGAGTTCTCCCAGTTTAGTTTTCTCTCTCTGTCTCTGTCTCTGTATCTCTCTCTCTCCCTGCCAAAAAAAAAATATATATATATATATATATTAAAAAAAAAAAAAAAGAACCACTCTGTGTGGTGACTTCTGAGTTTGTGAAGAAAATTTCAAGAGCTAGGATCTACTGAGGGCTTACTGTGTGCCAGCAACTGTGTGAGCACTGGGTCCACACAGAATCCAGTTTTCCAGGTATAAGTCACCCAGTACTGTTTAGAATCTGATGCCCAATGGGCTCTTAGTATTAATAATAATAATACATTTCTTTGCATACTAATTTTAGGAAGTATGCAAGTCGTTACACAATAGTGATATTTTGTAGATTAATATTACATAATTAGTAATAATGGTTTTGTTTTAATAAAAGTATTTTAAACATACATACGAGAATACAAAAAATATAATTAACACCAGCTTTTAAAAACCTTAACTTTAGGCTATCATTGTTCTAGATATTTATCTTTTCAAACAAACCATTAGAGCCAAGCTCATGTGCACCTTTTGTGGTCCCAGTTTTCTTACCTACTCTCCTGACGTAAGACTAAATTTGCAGTTTATTACGCCAATAGATATGTTTAAATGTGTATTTCACAATTATGTGTGTATAAACATATTTTATTGTTCATGCATAATTTTTCTTATTTAAAAATTTTAGAGTCATCTTTTTTAATTATTTTAGAGTCATTTTTTTTTTCTAATTGTAAATCCCTTTACGACATGGTTTCAGTTACTGCAACTACACCAAAGAAAGAAAGAAACTATTAATAGTAGACAGTTGATATTACCTTAATATATTTTTTTAATTCAAAAAGGGATTTAAAAAATTTTTTCTTTTTGTTTATAGGGGTGTATATATCCTGCCAAATTAGTGTTTTTAGATTTATTTATTATTTATTTACTTATTTGTTTGTTTGTTTTAACCTATCAAAACGGAATTCTAACGTTTTTTTGTTTCATTTTTTTTCCAGATAAACAAAAATTAGCAAATTTTTTTTTACCCTCCTCTCCTCTACCTTCCCCCTCTCTCCTCATACTCTGAAAACCACTAGTGTTGTCTGTGTCTGAGTTTTTGTTTGTTTGTTTGTCTAGTAACTTCATTGCTTTCAGTTTCATATCCCACAGATGAGTGAAGTCATATGGTTCTAGACTTTTTCTGTCTGATTCTGGTTCTTGACTTTTTCTGTCTGACTTATTTATCTCAGCATGATAATCTCAAGATCCATTCATGTTTTCGTAGATGGCAGCATTTTATATTTTCTTATTGCCAAGTAGCATTCCATTGTGTATATGTTCCACATCTTCTTTATCTAATCATCTATGGAAGGGTACTTTGGTTGTTTCTATGTCTTGGCCAGCATGAACAATACTGCAGTGAACATTGGCGGGGGGGGGGGGGGGGGGGCATACATCTTGGCGGACAACAGTTTTTAGATTTTTTGGGGGGTAGATACTCAGAGGAGAGATTGCTGGGTCATATGGTAACTCTATTCTTAATTTTTAAAAATCTTCCACGCTCTTTTTCACAGTCACTGTACCAACTTACATTCCTACGAGCTGTGTACAGGGGTTCCCTTTTTTCCACATATTCTCCAACACTTGTTATTATTTGTCTTTTTGATGTAGCCATTCTCTAGGTGAGAGGTGACATCTCATTGTGGTTTTGATTGGCATTTCCCTAATAGCTAATACACGGAGCCTTTTTTCATATATCTGTTGGTTGGTTGTATGTCTTCTTGGAAAAAGCATCTATTCAGGTCCTCTGCTTAATTTTTTAATTGGATTTTTTGTTTTTTTGTTGTTGTATTTTATGAGTTCTTTATATGTTTTGGATATTATCCCCTTATGGGAGACGTTATTGGCCAATATCTTCTTCCATTTAGTTGGTTGCCTCTTTATTTTGTTGATGGTTTCTTTTGCTGTGCAAAAGCTTTTTAGTTTGATGTAATCCCATTCATTTATTTTTGCTTTTACTTCCCTTACTTTTGAGGTAAAATCCATAAATTCCTCTCTGAACCCAAGGTCCATAAGTTTAGTAGTGATGTTTTCTTCAATGTGTTTTATAATTTCAGGTCTTATGTTTAGGTCTTTTATCCATTTTTGGTTAATTTTAGTATATGGTGACAGATCACAATCCAGATTCATTCTTTTACATGTGATTTTGCAATTTTCCCAGCACCATTTACTGAAGAAGCTTTCTTTTGTCCATTATATGTTTTTGGCTCCTTTGCTGAAAATTTTCCATATATATGCTTATTTGTAGGTTTTCAATTCTGTCCTATTGGTCGGTGTGTCTGTTTTTCTGCCAATACCATGCTCTTTCGACAATTGTCACTTTGTAATATAAATTGAAGTCAGGTAGTATTCTTTTTTGTAGGATAGCTTTGCTATTCAGGATCTTTTGTAATTTCACACAAATGTGGTAGTTTTTTTTTCCCTAAACTTTTCTTTCAAGAATGTCATTGGGATTTTGATGGGAATTGCATTAAATCTATATATTGCTATGGGTAATATGATGGTTTTATCTTAATTCTTCCAATCCACAAACCCAAAATATCTTTCCATTTCTTCATGTCTTCTTCAATTTCTTTTAATTGTGTCTTATAGTTTTCCACATATAAGTCTTTCACATTCTTTGTTAAATTTATTCCTAGTTATTTTATTCTTTTTGTTATGATTGCAAAAGATATTGCTTCTTTCACTTCTTTTCTGATGTTTTATTGTTAGTATATAGGTGAAATGAGCTTCCAAATTAACTTTTATCCAAGGTCCTTGCCAGGTGAAAGGACCAAATAGAGATACATATACCAACTCCTCCAGCAGTTATCATATTGTGAATGTTAGCTCTTAAGCAAAAGAGATTTAGGTTTCTTGAAGAAATTGTTTATTGAAGTCAAGTTTGCAAAATTTTCTTTTTTTGTGTAAAAAATTTTTCCCCAATTTTGTTGAGGTGAATTTGATATATCACATCATATTATATTAAAGTATACAACATGATTTGATATATGTATGTAATATAAAATGATTACAATTAGTCTAGTTAACAACCATCACCTCATATAAGTTACAAATTTGTTTCTTCATGATGAGAACTTTTAAGATCTGTTCTTTTAGAAACTTTCAAGTATAGAATATAGTATTTTTTTTTAGAGTGTGATTCTGAGATTTTGAAGTCCTCTTCATTTTTGTTTAGGCTCTGATGTGTATGTGTGTACCTATGCATATGTATGTGTGTGTGTGTGTGTGTATTGTTGTTGCTGTAATTTTTAAAAAGCAAGACAGAAAAACAGGAAACTGTATGCTGTGCCTGGATCTTGCTTCTAATTCCTGATATCTTAACTCTGAATCTCAGTTTCTCAGTATCCTCCCTACACTGTAGGCTTGATATAAAAATAAATGTGGGAAAAACTCTATCAGAACTACAATAAGACCTAGACTACTCTAATTATCAGCTTAATTATTAACCATACTATATCATAAATATTTCTGGGTTAAATTGGCTATTTAGAATCTATGGAGATAGTCAGTAGCCAATCTACTGCATTTTTTATTTTCATTTTTAGAATTTTTTTTTCTCTTTAATCTTTTTAAAGTTTTTCTTTTAACTTGCTTTGTTACAAGACCTTCATAAAAATGCATTGTACACAATTGTGTAATCTAATTACCCAAAGTTTTCATACACTTATTTTAAGGATATATAGTAGAACTTTGAAAAATGTGAAGTTAGAGGCACCTTCCATTTTAAAATGAAAGAATTTGATGCACATGGAGTGACTAACCAGTCCCAAGGAAACTGGAATGGTTGGTCACCCTTGATGCATAGAAGGGTAAATTATTAACATCTCAAAGAGAGGTATAACTAAGTTCATGGCATTTTTGGAGAGAAATAATACTAATATCTCTCAAAGACTTAGAGAGAGAATCCAGTCTGTTAAAAAAAAAACTTCTGTGAGTAACACAAATAATAGAATAAAAACCATGCTGATTTCTCAGATACTCCTTTGTTTCATCAAAGAAGAAATTATTCAAAGACTAACGGGTAAAGGCTGAGAATTTAGAGGGGCCAGCTCAAATGGACCCCCACTCGCTGAATTTGGGACAATATGAACATCACAAATAATATGATGTTAATGAATTATATAACACATTGTATTTTTTAAATCCATGGTGTATAAAGATAACAACAATTTTTACAAAGTATGATAGAAGGAGGAGGTATATGAGGAGAAGCAGAAGGAATGACAGAATTTCTGAAATTGCCAGTTTATAACCACTCATGTAATGGTTGATTCAGGAAGGATTACTACTGGATGCTAAAACAAATAGGTGCAAGTTTACTGGGAAATTCACTTCATGCAGTCATAGTATCACCCCACATATTACTTACTCATTGCGGACAGAAAACCTACCTTTACAACATAGACATGTATCACCTTAACCAAATGATCAAACTTAGTACTACTACCAATTACAGACTAACATTTCTGCCTCCTAAGAAAGTACACATGTTATATAGGTAGTGTTGCCAAAAATGTTTAATCTGAATCTAATCATTAGAAAATAATTAGATAAATACAGATTGTGAAAATTCTACTGGACAATTGTCCTGGGCTCTTCAATAGTGTCCTAGAAGACATTAAGAAAAGAAAAGGAAGGGAAGGGAAGGGAAGGGAAGGGAAGGGAAGGGAAGGGAAGGGAAGGGAAGGGAAGGGAAGGGAAGGGAAAGGAGAGGTGGGAGAGGAGGGGAGCGGAGGGGAGGGGAGGGGAGAGAAAGGAGGGGAGGAGAGGAGAGGAGAGGAGAGGAAAGGATTACAGTACATAGTCTCTGAGGATAATTGCCAATTAACTTCCCTTCCCTGCACATGCCTGCTGTTTCTTCCATCAAGAGTTAGCATCTATTTCCTCTCCCTAAATCTGGGCTGGCTTTTTGACCTGCTATGATCTATAAAAGGCAATGAACATTATGTTAGTTCCAGAGGCCTGGAAACTTCTCTTGGACCCCAGTTGCCATGTTATAAGAGAGCCCAGGCTATGCTGATGGAGCAAGAGGCCACCTAGAGAGGACACAGAAGATGAGACACCAGATGGAAAAAGAAAACATGGGGAAATTGAGGTACCCAGTTGACAGCACCCAAATCCCAAACATGTAAGGAAGCATCTTGGACCCTCCAGCCCAGCCTAAACCTGCTGACAGCTGGATATAGTTAAAGGAGTGACATCACTGGTACCACATTGTCAGCCCATAGAAATGAGGGAAGTAAATAGTTACAGTTTTAAGCCAATGGGTTTCAGGTTAATTTGTTACATGATAATGGGAAACTGACACAAAAACTGAATACAACATATAGATATAAAGGATATAGTTGGGACAATTGGAAATTTTAAAAGGACTGGATATTACTTACAGGTAAACTTCACTCAAAAGCTTATAGACAAAATGCCTGTAAGTTAAAGTTTATTCAAAAGAATTTCACAATTCCTATAGAAAGCAAATAACGACCCTAGATATATCATCCACCTTCTTTATATCAACGCAGTGTTTCATATGGCAGCTTTACTTCAAAGGAGCATAAAACCTGGACCCTAGTGTTGACAGGGTGCCTAGCTTTATACCAGGCATGCTTCCATGTTTTTATTTCATCTTCACAGCATTGAGGGGTAGGAAAATGAGGGAAGACTTGATAATTATAAAAAATAATTATATCAGAGACTTTATACCTCTACTAACAAATAATGGTTAAAAAGAATCAGGCTTTAGTTGTAGACCAAAGAATTTCTGTGGAGATCACTACATACACAAATATGCTTCCACAGAGGTTGCAGGATTCCTCCTTGAGGTCTTTACAGGCAGGTAAGCAAACACCAAGTGGCAATACGGGAGGCAGTGGGTAGGAGACAAGTTTCCTTAGACTGAGTTAGGAGACATGGGTCCTCCTTTTGATTCTGTCACCTATTAGCTATGGGGCGCTAAGTGTGTCAGGTGGCCTCACCAAACCTGTTTCCTCCTCTCTGTGGGATGGAGTTAAGGCTTGCAGCCTTAGTTTCCCTCCAGTTCTAGTTCATTCCAGCACCTCTTTGTCCACACTTACCCATTTATGAGCCATTGGTAGTTTATTTTGGCTTTCATAATTTCATAACATTTAGGTTTTATAAGAATAAATATGTAAAATGTAGTGAAGGTTGACGATTATTTTTTCTTAAAATTTCAATCCCAAAGAAAGAAGTAGGAAGGAGTGGTTCTGAGGAACCACACTAAACCATTGCAATCACCACCCGAGCCCCCTCTCAAACATTCATTTCACATGTTTAAGACCCTTTGCCAATAATAGTAAAGTACAAATTATGAAGGACAAAGAGAACTAAAGAGGAGACTTCTGTATACAGAGATTTCAACGCATATTTGGGAGAAGAAAAGCAGAACAGGGGGGCTACTGATGAGAAATGAGCAAATTTACCAGAGAACACCAGAAGGCTCAGGGATTGGAGGTGGGATGAGACACGTCAGTTGAAAGCCTACATGTGCACAGAACTATTGGACCCCAAGGGCCCTCTCAGGCCCCACACAGCTTCCACCAAACAGGGGAATCAACTGAGAAAGAGGATGATATGGTATCTGAGTGATAGGGGCTCTGACGCAGAAGTACACTGGAGACTGTTCCAGTAAGAAAGCTATGCAGTCTGACTTATTTCGCTTAATAAGATGGTTTCAAGGTTCATCCATGTTGTCACAAATAGCTGTATTTTATCTTTTCTTATTGATGAGTAGTATCCCATTGTGTAAATGTAGCATAACTTCTTTATCCAGTCATCTATCGAAGGACACTTTGGGTGTTTCCACGACTTGGTCAAACTGAAAGAATCAAGGAACATATGACCTCATTTATAGTTGGAATATAAAACTGAAAGTAACAAAGAAACAAAAACTTATGGACACAGTCAATAGTTTAGTGGTTACCTGAGGGTAAGGGGGAAAGTGGGTGTAAGAGCAGCAGGGGGGAGGGGGGGCTGGGAGTGGGCACTAGATATATGGTGATGGAGGGAGAGCTGATTTGGGTGATGAGAACATAATGCAATACATAGATGATGTAATGTAGAGTTGTACACCTGGAACCTATGTAATAGTTATCAACCAATGACACCCCAATTAAAAAAAGAAAGAAAGAAAGAAATCTATGCATAGATTTGAGAGTAATCATCCAGACTATAGCAAGAGGAAAGAATGCCCATAAAAAAGGCTTCTAGAAGACAAAGGTGGAAATCAGACCTGACATATTTGAACATGAAAGAAAAGAAAAATCACTAATAGTTGTCTATCAGATCTGAAGGAACATATAGAAAACATAAAAAGAAAAACAAAAAGGAAACTATACAAGTAAAAATAAATGTTCATAGTAGCGTTGTGCATAATAACAAAACAAAACAAAACAAAAAAATGGAAACAACCTAAACCCAGCTGACTAATGGATATTTATGTATATCCATATGGTGGAATAGTATTTGCCAATAAAAAAGAACAAAGTACTGTTACATGCTACAACCTGATTGGATCTTGAAAACATCACACTAAATGAAAGTAGCCAAACACAAAAAGCATATTGTATGATTTCATTTATATGAAATGTCCAGAATAATCAAATCTATAGGGGTATAGATTAGTGTTTGCCTAAAGCTGGAGGAGGTGGGAGAGAAGAATAAATGATTGTATGTTTCTTTTTGCAAATGCTGGATGTGCTCTAAAATTAGATTAGGGTGATCATTCCAAAACTCTATAAGTATGCTGGAACTGTACACTTTAACCCTGTGAACTTCATGTTACATATCAATAAATATATCAAAAACTCAGGTAAATCTTGATCCCAAGTTAAAAAAAAAGAAAAGGTGTTCAAAAAATCAAAGATAATTGCACCACACAATATGGATAAATTTGAATAGTTATAATGTATATTATTGATTTAACAAAAATGTCAATATACTAGTAGGATGGAGGGTTGAGATGGGGAATAGAGGGGATGTATAAGATAGTTCCTCATTGTCTATAACAACAACAAAAAATTATTATATATGATAATAGATTGTGCCTCAAACTAACAAATCAAGAAATGTTAGAGAACCAAGCATATCAGTTAAAAATTGGAGGTAACTATACCCAAGAAGCTCTAAGAGTAACAGCGTTTGTTTCAGGAAAGCAGAAATTAGGGGAGGTGGATAAGGCAGGAACTGCAACTATTAGTACAAGCTTTTTAGTGCTATCTTGTGCTCTTTTAACCCTATGCATTTATTACTTTAATAAAAATAAAAAATAGTGCAAGCAAGTTTATTTTTACTGCCAGCTCAGCCTGTAAAGAGTCATCCAGACTTGAGCTTTCACGTGGGAGCAAAGCAGCACCATTGTCTCGCATTGGTCCAAGGCTCTCAGCAAGCAGGTAAGCATCTTTGTGTTCATCCCAAAATGGACTTATCCCAGTGGGGCAAATTCCAAACCAGAATTGTTTGCTAAATCTGCCTTGAATACGGAATGAAGAGGATCCAGTCTTTTTTTGAGTTTTGAATAGAAATGTTACCATGATGCAAAAATCATATTGGTACTACCAAAAAAAAAAAAGAGAGAGAGATTAAATGTGTGAAAAACTGGTTTGACCTTTTTTTCAGGCATCCTCACGATAATGTGGTTGATGAATTACATTTATCCTACTTTTGTTCTTTGTTTTTTGTTTTTGTTTTTTAAATGAGAAAACAGACCTCAGAAAGCTGAACAGTACCCAAGGTCACAACATAAAAAAGGCAGAACTAAAATAAACATCTTGGAAGACTTGAAATACTGCCACTCGAACACAACTACTATCCCCAAGCCCCAAGTCAAGGGCAGCATAAAATGTATGCCATGTGCTCCCAGGCTGAAAAGTCTCTTACGCCAAGCATATTTCACTTACTTCCCGCATTTCCTAAAATGTGTGAATATTTTCTAGATCCTCTCCATATCTGAAATAAAATATCTATATAAAATTGAGCCAGTCCTAAATCTTTTTATGTCTCTTCTTTTCACTTCTTTATCTTTTCCCCTAATTATTTTTCAACCACCATGTCACATCAAACCACATTTGTGTAAATTAGATACGTGTGTGGAGAATTCGACACCAAAAAGGGTTATTAAGTAATACTTTTTAAGCAATGCTTTAGCCTAGAAAAACTTACATCTGACCAAGTCCTTTAGTTCCAAGATCCTACGTGCTACAGTACTATATCAATTTCACAATTGTATACTTCTTTAAAATTGCTATATAGATTATTATCTATAGAATGTTATTTATTCTGAGTCTCATAAGGAATATCGGATAGAAAGATATGAATGTGGATATGGCTGTGGATTAGTCAGCCAGATAGATAAGAATATACGTACAGATACAAATATAGATATCGCATCTTTTCCCATATGATCCCTTTTAACAGAGCAAGAACCAGGCACAGGCAGGAGATGGATGAATACAGATTGACACCCATTGAGGCACCTCTAATTAGTTTCCTCAGTCCACTCCACATAGCCTGGATTTGCATGTTTTTATTTCAGGCAGCCTTCAGAATGATGCAGAAAAATGCTGCACAGACCAAGTGTTTTGAAACGTCTTTTGTCAGCAATACATGCACATTTACACTCCACAAAGCAACAACTCAGGTTTAGGTTGTAACTCTGAGCATTTGCCACAATAACTACCCTTTCTATGTTGTCAGGTAGCTGATTAAGGAGGAGGAATGTCTCTTTAAGCTTGTTATCACACACACACACACATACACACACACACACACACACACACATATATATATACACACAATATATATATACTATATATATATTGTGTGTGTGTATATATATATACATATATATATATATATATATATATATATACTATATACATAGTATATATATACAATATTTATATAGCACCCTCTCCAATGGTTCCGCACCTAGTGGTTCTTCTCGGCCCTTTTCCTTCTGAGCAGTTCAATTAGCGGGAAATCTCTCTCTGATGGACTGAAGCAGCTTGAGTGAACGCCCGAGCGCTCAGCCAATTAGGCTCATTTGAAGTTGCAGAATTGCCTTCTTTGGTGTTAAAACCCCATGTCAAACACTGGGTGTAAGATCATTTGTGCTTCAAAATGAGATTGACAGAGCAGCTGCAACAGGGGGCATGCCTGCTGGACGACTTAATTGTGGAGCTTGAAGGGCCATCATGAACCAGCGTGCATAGCCCGCCTCGCCACTGCTGCATTACAAATGCTCTTTATTAACAGCGATCTGTAATCAATGGGCTCAGGCTTTTTGCCAGAGCCCCCAAATCAGTCAGGCGGGCCCCTGCGTCAGCGTGGGCGGAGCCACGGGGCCCGCGATCGAACTGGGAAGAGAAGTCAGTGTTGTCCCTGCCTCACGCTTGGGTGCGAGGCTAAATCAGAAAGGGGCCCTCATAGTCATTGCAGGGGCGCCTTTCCCTCAATACTGTTTGAATATTCATTAGCCCTGGTAAGCATGGCTCACTCTATACACAATTATACATTATTGATGTGAATGAAACGAATTGCTTTTGTTTCAACCAAGGCAAATGTTTTCAATTAGTTCAGCACAACATGTAAGGATAACTTTTGATCAGAAATATAAAGTATATATAATATAATTAGTATTATATATATGTACACATGTGTCTATATATATGTGTGTGTACTATGTGTGTATGTGTACTGTATATATCCATCCAGATGTAAATACATAGATAGATACATCGATAGAGATAATTCAGATGTTAGGAGGTAGGAGTTAAGAAGGCTTTTGTTAAGCAGACAGGTTAATTTTAGAAATTGAAAATCTATTTATTTGGAAACAATCTGTAAATTCCAATACAGATTTACTTTTCTTTCAAAAGAAATTATTACGTAGCATTCTTTCTGGAAGTGTATAATGGGGAAAACGCTGGACTGGGAACCAGAGACCTGTGAGCTAGAACAAGCTTCTCTGCCCCTGATCTGTGTAACCTTGAGCAGATCATTTAACCTCACTGGCCTGCTTAGCCTTATCTGTGATATGTGAGGGACAGATGAATTGTAATGTCTATAAAGTTCAATTTCTATCCACATTATCTTAAATGTTTAGTGCTATTTCTTTCACTGTATAGTATAAAGGAGCCATTTATTCTACAATTAAGGGCAGAAGAAAGGAAGAGTGCAGATGGCGTAGCCATACCATTATGCCTCAACTCCCTTGCCCTATTCTCAAAAAAATGTCATTTGCAGATATTATTTCTTCAAAGTCTTTTGCTAAATGCTATGCAAGATAAGACAGGGCCAGAATCACCCGAGCCCTGCTTGCCAAGAGCTAAGTCTAATAGAGGGAAACAAACCAACAGATAAACAACTCAGTAGTCTTTGTGTAGGGTTGCTTTTCAGTTCAGTAATAGATCTAACTGTGTCCTATCCAAGGCCAATGTGTATGGCCACCCTATCTGTGCATTGCACAACTGCAGAGAGCAGCATTCACATAAACCACCAGCTGAATGGATACTGGCAGTCCCATTCCTACTAGATCAAAACAGTAAGACTCACACTCCACTAAGTGCTGAAAGATAGCATGAGTTTCCTGCTCTCTGGTCATTATACTCCAGAAATAAGCTCATGGAAAGTATATGAATAAAAGGTGCAGTCTTTATTAAATAAATAAGATATAAACTGTAAAAGAAATTACTGAAGACAGCAATGAAAAAAACACAAGCTAGAGGTTTCTATTAAGACTATAGCATGATCTGAATTAGATGATATTATATAAACAAAGTGCTTAAATGTTGCTTGGTACGTAGTGTGCTTTTAATAAATGTTAGTTTTTGTCCCATTATTTTCATATTATTTTGCACAATTATAATATTTGCTAAAAGAGAGAGATTATTTTAGTTTCAAATACCCAAGGAAGGATTTATAGAGAAAGCAATGGTTGAAAGGAATCTTAAAGGGTAGGTAAAATGTGAATAAGCATAATATTTCATCATAAGTGTGCATGGAATGTTGGGTCATCTAGGTAGAACACTATGGATGCTCAAAAGCCTAGCCATTTCTCACCACAGGATCCTAAAGGGTCCAAAGAGCCAGCTGTGTCACCATTTACTCAGCTGCCAATAGTCTCTATGGAAATAGTCACAGTCTCCGTGTCACCCTCACACACACACCCCCCCCCCAATCCCATTTCCTCTTCAGCCAATTCTGTAGAACAATTTCAGTTCTATAAATTGCAAGGGCGCCACCAAGCTGATTCTATATTCCAAAAGGTTCCCTCAAACTGACCTATCTGCCAGCTCAAGTTCTCAAAAATAGATGAAATAGCTTTGATCAAGTTGAGCAATAGAATATTCTACTTTCTACTGGGACCTCCAGCACAATGGCTGACCATTACTTATCGGATACCTCAGATTCAACTAGAACAAAATTGAACCACCACACTGCAACCCAGTAGACCTCAGAGCCATTCCAGTGTGAGGGCTTAGGAGAGGAATAATAAAGATAATTAATAATAATGGTAATAGTAACACTTATGTGTTCCAAATACTTCTCATATGAATAAAACATGAAAGTTTTAGAAACTCATTTAACCCTCAAAATAATTATTTGAAGTCAATACAGACAATATGATGCTTTGAATTAATTTTGAAAATTATATGATGACAATACAATTCAGTATAAAAACTATACTTAAAATTCTGAATTTTGATCTTTTCTGTGGCTAGCAATATGCCACACAATTGTGTTGCTGGGTGGTGGCCGCCCACTGGAGTTTCCAATCAGCTACACAGCCACAAGGGTAAACAATTGATACCGTATACTCTACTAATTGTTAGATGATTTTGCCCAATTGTAGGCTGATGTAAGTGTTCTGAACATGTTTAAAGTACGTTAGGCTGAGCTATGAATAATGTTTGGTAGATTAGGTATATTAAATAAATTTTCAACCTATGATATTTTCAACTTACCATGGGTATATTGACCATCATAAATCGAGGTGTGTCAGTGCTATTCCTAGCCACATTTCACAGTTGAAGAAACTGAGGCACAGAAACTGATTGCTCAAGGTCATACAGCTGTTAAATAGGAGATTTAGTATCTAAACCCAGGCAATTTGGCTCCAAAGTTTCAACATACACTCTTACTGCCTCTCTCCCTTCATGGTTGGGATCCCCTGCTCAAAATGACAGATGTCATGGTGGCCTACAACAGCTCCAGTTAAAGCTGATTTTCATGACTAGCCCATCCATATTCACTAACATTTCAGTTTAGATCCATACTGAATCCTGCATGACCATAACATATGGTTTTCTACTAGAATCCTGACTGTTCTTACTCTGTCAGTTTCAGCACCCTCAAATAGACCTCATAGTCCTCCTTACTCTTCCAGTCTCCACCCTTCTGATCTGCTTCCCTCCTGAACTACCCAATGAAGGAAACAGCACCAGAATTAACCCAAGCCAGAACCCAAGAGTGATTCAAGATGTTTCCTTCTCATCAATTCTCCAAACAGGTGCCAGAATGAAATATTAAAATCTAAGTATGTTACTCTGCTCAAAATTGAATGTTCTCTCTTACCTCCAGGATTTAGTCTAATCTGGCAAAACATACGAGATTTTGCATTTTTTGATCCCAGCTTCAACCACAGTCTCCTCCCACATCAAACTCTGTGCTCTCAGCCACAATAACCTTTGTGTAGACTTCAGCATGGCAGCTTTGCTCCCAGCTCTGCCCTTTAGCATCCCTGTCTAGCCTGCATTCCTCCTGTCTGCATATTGCCCCAAAGCATCCTTGTCTTTCAGGTCTCTGCTCACTATTACCCTCCTCCTTGAAGCCTCTCTGCATGCACCAACCTCTCTACTCTTCCAAGCAGGTAGTTATCCTGTTGCCCTCTGCACAAGACCCCCTTGTAGAGTTATGATGTTACATCATAATTTACTTTATCCCATTAAAATCAAGTGTTTTCTTCCAACATCTAATGCATCTAACCCTTTTATGTCTTTTTCATTTTTGTATTCAAAAAGCATTTGCTGAATGAATGACTTTCTAGAACTTCACATTGTAATAAATATCTTGACAATTGTGAAAGCATAATAATAAAGTAAAATACTACTATAGCTTCCTTCCATTGAATATATTATAGTTTTCCACAAAGTACTTTATTTCTAAAGTGAGGATAAGTTTGAATCCAAGAGAACCAGTTCTTTGGACTATTCTTCTGTTTAAACCAAGTTTTCTCTCTCACCTTATACTTAACATATCTTCTTTTATTAATTAATTAATTGATTGATTTTTTATTTTATTTTATTTATTTATTTTTTAACTGAACTGGGGGCCTCAACGCATTCGGGAAGCACACCTCAGTTCAGCATGTGGGTCCGCCTGGGCCGGAGCCGGGATTCGATCCTCAGTCCTCGGGGCTTCAAAGCGAGCGCTTAACCCGCTGAGCCATCTGGGCTTTCCCATTAACATATCTTCTTAAAAATAAGCAATGTAAATCAGAATACTTTTCATTTCAATAATTTTTATTTCAACAAAAAATCTCAACTCTAATCCTTAAAAGGCCCCCAAAACTAATACTGAAATTGTTTTTTGTCATCTTGCAAGGTATCATTATTTGCATTAAAATATATCAATCTGCTAAGACATGCAGGTATGCTTCTTTGGAAATAAATGCCTTTAATCTGTTATCACCCAAATTAGCACATTTTTTAAATAATAAATATACAACAATTTTTGTTACATTCTGATTTTATATACTAGCATAAACAGATGCATTCTTTGTAATCTTGCATAAGGAGGAGAAATCTACGATTGGAAATATTTTGGTCACCTTTCTAGGACTTCCTAGAACTTTTTCCTGTTCAATGACATGGCTTAGCTTATCACATAGTTGTTTTTCAATCTCTAATATCAGTTAAAATAGTTGAAGGAGTACTGTCTTTAAACAGTGTCACAGTAAAAAAAGAATTGGCATCTACACTTGACACTGTTCATGCTAATATTTTACGCTCCGCATTTTTCCACAGTAGAAAATAAAATTGCACATCCTGGGAGAACTGCACATGCCATATTGTCATGCACAGTAGATCAAACTAATGTAGTAAAAACCCTAAATGGAAACCTTCTAAGGAATTTTAAATACACAAGCTACACCTGCAAGATATTTAGCTATTGTGCTTTCACTAAAAATTAATGAGATTTAAATTCAGCTTGAAAGATAGAATAACCAAAGTTTAAAGTGCATGCTAAATTTGTATTCTGGGTTTGTCCCTTAGGATTCTCTACACAGCTTGCTTTAGATAAAATATTTCAAGTTAAAAACAATAATAGGAGGGGGTAGAGATTCTAACTTTACTCTTTAATCTGTTATCTCCAAACATGCTTTTTAATCAATGTATTAAATATCTTGGCTTAATAGTGAAGCACATGTAAAATGAGAAATTAGAGAGCACAACGACAGTATGCTGGTCTATTCTCACATGGATGATTCACACTTGGAATTTGTCATATTAAGAAGAGCATTGCAAGATTGGCAGTCTAGTGATTGCTTCAGTCCAACACATAACCAGGTCAAGAAACTCAGCTGCTGTGGTTTCAGTCAATATGGCCAACAAAGCACTTTCATACATACTTCCAGAATCCTATAAATTAAAGGAACCATTTGTAAGTATACATACTAAGTTATATTTCTATCTATTTTTAGAAATGAGAGTCAGATGTTATTTATTCTCCTTGTAACATCTCTATTCTTGGAGGCAGCAATTCAAAACTACAATGATCTCTTTTGGAGAATTCCTATAATTACATCTAAACCCTAAAGAACACACAGGTTCACCAACAAATCCACAAAAATATTCAGATGTACTATCATTTCTAGGGCAGCTTGTGTTTAATAATTTAATTCTATTCTAGTAGCTCAGCACATAGCAACACCTTTTTTTCCAACCAGTAAAATGTGTGACTGTGACATGAAAGTCAAAATGAAATATGAGTTTGCATGCTAAGGTGTCATTTTTATAAAGCAGCATTTTTACTAAGGGTAACAATGAAAAAGGAGAGCTTTAGATCTGATATTGAACAGTCATCAGCCATTAATTCATTATAATGCTATTTTTCAACTTAGGCAATTTACAATTTGTCAGAAATGAAGACCAGTGGTTTACATTTTCTTAGTAACTATTAAGCAGGAGCACTAGAATTTAAACTATAAAAATACCAAATAAAGACCATTTTCAGGCAAAACACCTTTTGATGTACCCACAGGTGCAAGTCTTTCCAGTTACTGGAAAGACACAAGGTAAGACACTGAAGCCACAGGTAGTGAAAATGAAATCTGCTTTTAGAAGTTGTTTTGGCCTATTTTATTCCATATAAAATACCTACATATTATGTAAAAAAGAGTAAGATTCACTTACTTACTAATTTACTAAATTTGGATCCTGTCTATTATAATAAACTTAGAGTAAAACATAGAATCCCTTAATAGAAAAACCCTTCCAAATTCCTTTTCTTTCAGTGTAAGCAAACAGGTAAATGGAATGGTTGTCTTTTTAAACCATTTGTAACCCCCAGCATCTGCATGGAGCTTCCACATGATGCTTTCAATTCTACTGACCAGAGAAAACCCCTGCTTTGCATCCAGCCACATCTACCCCTCTGCCTGGCTATTTCCACAGCCTTTATGCACTCTTTCTCCCACTTTCAACATGACCTGGCCACAAACGATAGCTAGTCTCCTTTCTGGCCCCAAATCTCAATCTTGCCAAGGCAACAGTGGCAAATGTGTCCATATGAGAGAGGCCTCTGGGAAAAGGTTGTGGAGGGCAAGAGACAAAATAGACTGTTTCCCCATATGATCCATGGATGACTCCATGAAATTTGCCACAGAGTAGCAGTATCTTTTAGATCAACAAATGGCCACTCATTTTTGTTTTATTTTAATGATTTACATATGTGTCATCTCAATAGATCACCTCTGATATGCAGGTATAATATAAAGAATGCCTAGGTCTTTTTAAATGCTAAGCTTGTATCTGCGAGAATTGCACGTTTGCTGAGATGGTAGTTATTTTAACTTTGATGTCCCTTACTCTGCACATCTGTTTCAGCTCTCCTACCAGACACACTCACGAATTTATCATTTCTGCATATGTTCCTGGGTTAGGACTGCTTTAGTGGCAGAGTACAAAATAACTGCATGTCTGTGACATGAAAGCCAGTAAATTCCACTGCTGCACTAAGTTTGTTATTCTTGGGTGTGTTCATAAAACAGTGTTTATTAACTGACCAGTTTACACTTACAGAATGGAGAGGTACTAATATAGCAATATTTTGTTACCTGATCTTCTAATGGAAGATAGCCACTTCCATGGTTACTTAGTCTATTGTATTATCATCAAGCAGATTTTTCTTTTTTTTTTTAAACCTGGAAGCCTAAGCCATTTCTGCTGTACCACATTGCTTCTCTAAAATATTAGGTTCAAGCCCTGACTCTATTAATTACTGCTTTCATAGCCTTAGGTAGCATCCAATTTTCTCATTTGTAAAATGAACAAAACACTAATCCCTCAAAGTTGTGTTAACAAACCAGAGAACTCCTGACACAGTAGTGTTTGGTATCCTTTATAACACATTTCGGTGTTAATATGCAGGACTCAGCTCTTCTGGCCTTTATTGTACTCAGTGAGGTTTGAGGATTAATAATCTAATCCTCAGAAGAGATGAATTCATGCAACAGTGAACCATATTTTGTAATGCTTTAGCCATATCCTATATAATCAAACTAGCTCTCAAACCTCAGACATAGGGCCTGGACCACATCTTGGGCCAGAGGCCTCACCTAACTCAGGTGGAGATGCAACTAGCATTCAGACATCACTGTACACTTTACATCAACTCCATTAAAGCAAATCATTTCAGAGGAGGTGTCTAATTGAACAAATTATGCTCATGTTAGGCTCTTAAATCTTTGACCCTTTAATGAAAAAAAAAAAAGAAAAGAAACTGCATGTCTGTAAACTGAAAGTCATAATGAAGAAAGAGTTTACATGCTAAGGGTCAGTTTCATAAAATTGCATTTTTTTACTAGGAGTGTTCAATGATAACACAGAATATTTGTTATTAAAAATTATGAGAATGATGGAAGAATAGAAGATTAAATATTCCTCTTCCCCAATCTCATTTTCCAGAGTTCATAACTGACGACCATTTTTTCTATCTTTTAAAGGTCTTTTAAATTTACATGTATATAAAAACATATTTTACAATTTTACAAAACTTGAAAATTTTTGTGCTATACCTTGCAGGTTTTCATTCACCATGTTGTAACTATCTCTTAGTATTGGTAAATGTAAACAGATCTACATTATTTGTATAAGAGCAGAATTATAATGTACCTAAGCAATCTGCCACCAACAGACATACAAGTTGTTTTAATGTTTTGCTGTTACAAAGAATGCTGCATCCATATACGGACATCTCTAAATGCTTACAGGCATCATTCTGCATGACAAATTCCTAAATTTACAATTGCAGATCAGAGGCTATTGTTGTTTTCAGAGATACTCTCAAATTGCCATGTACAAATTTGTACCCATTTATATTCCTTGAAACAATGTATGACAGCCTATTTGCCTAAATATTAGCCAATACTCAGTATCATCAATCTGGTTTTCTTTTAATATTTTATTTTTATTGTTTTTGACAGAGAGAGAGAGAAAGAGAAGGCCGAGGGCCCAGAGTAGTCTCCATAGTAGCATGTCATTGGTTTTCTACATATTTTTATTCTACACAGGTGGATGCATGGCTACGCAGGGCAGAAACCAGGTCTGGGGCCTCCCATATAGAGCTCATCCCAGTGAGAAACTCCCCGTTCAGCATATGGGGCTGCACTGGCTGGGGACAGGATTTGAGCCTGGTACTCCAGGGCTACAAGAGGAGCCCTCAACCTGCTGAGCCATCCTGGCTTCCCTTCACCAAGCTTTTTAAATTTTGTTATTTTGATAAGTAAGACAAAATAGTATTATCATTTTAATTTGCATAATCACTTTTGTAATTAAACATCTATTCAATTTTTTTGTAGCTTATTTATTCTTAGTGAATTGACAATTTATCTCTGTTCTCATTGTCTAAGTGGCTTAATTCTTTCCTCTTGACTGCTAGCAGCAATTACTTTATTTCTTGTAACATATTGAAATATAGTTTAGATGGCAGAATAGATAGATGATATATATATACCCATAGATATATGAATGATTGATATAGTTGGAAAGAAAGATAGATGGAGAAAGATATTTTTTCATGATTGTTCTTTTTTTTTTAAAGATTTATTTATTGTTTTTCACAGAGAGAGAGAGAGAGATACAGTCAGAGACAGAGAGAAGTGGGAGGGCCCAGAACAGTCTCCATAGTTGCACATAATTGGTTTTTCCACATAGTTTCATTCCACAGGTGGGTGGGGCTGCACAGGGCAGGAACTGGGCCGGGGTCTCACCCCAGTGAGAACTGAACTGGGGGCACTCCCCAGTTCAGCATATGGGTCTACACGGGCCGGGGCCGGGATTCGATCCTCGGTCCTCAGGGCTGCAAAGTGAGCGCCTAACCCACTGAGCCATCCCGGCTTCCCCATGATTGTTCTTGTCAGGTGTATTTATTGGTGATTTTCTTATACAGACATTTTTAATTTTTGAGTTATCAAAACTGATAATCTTTCCTTTCATGATTTCTGGGTCTCAGGTTTTGCTGAGAAAGATGCTCCCCACTCCAAAAATATAAAAATATTCTATTCTGACTTTTGTAATAGAATCAGAGGGTATTTTTTAACCTTTTGGTCTTTAATTGATTTGCTCAGAATTTTACTAAGTGCCTGAAGACATAATCTAATCAACTAGGCACAATATAGTATTTATTGTTATGAATAAAAATTTTTTTTTCAAATAATCTCACTGACTCCATATCATGTAGTACCTGTAGAAAATGAGACAATGCATGTGAAAATTTATAAATGGCTAAACACAGAGAAGGGCTGCACATCATTCTGAACCCTATGTGAAACTTCAAGCATTTATTTATATACCAAAGTGCAAGCATACTTTGTTTGGGACCAGTAGTAGAAAACCAGTTCTGATTTACTGATTTAAATCAGAGTAGGAGTATTTCATTAAGAAGTACACTGGCACAAACTTAATGGAATAACTAATATTTATACTCAATTTATTTTATTTTGGGCATGATACTGTAAACTGAAATGCTTAAAAACAGAACCAGTAGATGATAATCCTGTGGTATTTATTGTCCTCTTATTGAACAAACATGTGTATGTATCTCACATATGTAAAACTTTGGGATACATACTCAAGAGATGCAGCGATTAAGAGAACCCAATTATCTTCAAAGGCATTTACTCTCTAGTGGGGCAAACACACATGTACAAACTCCTCAAGGACCAGAGATGATATTTATGTGCAAGGTTGTATGATGGCTAGCTAGCTTAGGTTCCAAATGAAATTGTGTGAATATGTAATCTTTAAATCTCCTATCAATGTCAGAAGCCTGAATGGGAAGTTTCCCAAATGATTATGAACTACTGATGTGATTTGTTTTTCATGCATGTTTTTTTGAATTTGGATTTATTAACCAACATTCTAAATTTCAAAGATTTTACACTATAATGTATAAAAATATTAGTCTGTCTATCTAAAAATGGGAAGATTTGCCAATGGTGGCTATCATTATAACTTGGTAACAGAGTAGATGGTGCTGAGTATTGGCTTTCGCTTTTAGACTGGGCATGCACCCTCTAGTTTACCCCAGTCTGCACCACTCCCTATTGTTTTACCTGTTCCTCATATTTCTGCTACCTGCCAGCTCCCTGGGGTTGTCTGGGGTCAGTTGACTTATGTCTGGGGACTTCCAGCAACTATTACCTCTCCCTCCACGGCAGAGTCAGGAACACCAGGGAAATTTTTCTTGCTTTGAAGGAAAGCCATATTCATGGATACATCACAGATCCTCTCTAGTTAAAGGTATATTGGATTCTGACCACCTAATAACCATAAATGAAGAGGCTGATGAACTACACAGACTATTAGAAGTGATGTAAATGATTTCGTGTTTCAAATATCTGAATGAGTGTGTACTAATTCAATCCACTAACAAAATAAATAACATTAAAATGAAGATGCATGGGACCCAAATAATACATTTGCTGTTATTATACCATATCCTAAATCCACAGGGAAATTACCTTCATGGAAATCAGATTGGATCATTCAATAACGCAGAAGCAAGAAATCTGAGGACTTGGAGGTCACTGTCAGGTGTCTTCACAACTGTACAGCTAAAATCTGTAAGTTACATGTTGTCTGCAAGTGTTAGATAGCATTACATCTTGAGCCAAGTTTTAAATGGGGCCTCAACCTTGCTTCTCAGATTTGTGACAGTCTAGATTGAAGCAAACATATTCTCATGATTTTATCCTTAGTGCATCACCCAAATTTCTAAATACTTAAAATTTTTTTAAATATATTTTTATTTTTGACAGAGAGGAGAGAGAGAGAGAGAGAGAGAGAGAGAGAGAGATACAGAGACAGAGAGAGAACTGAACTGGGGGAGCTCCCAGCTCAGCATATGGTTCCGCATGGGCCGGGGCCTGGATTTGATCCTCGGTCCCCGGCGCTGCAAAGTGAGTGCTTAACCCACTGAGCCATCCCGGCTTCCCCCTTAAAATTTTTTTGTCTTGTCTTTTCTCCTTCTTTGCCCTCCCGTTTTAAGACCCATGCTGTTCAAATGTGAATGTCTTGATTGGCATGAAAGAATGGAAAACACTTGAGGAATTTTCTTTCTTCCTTCTCAGATAAATAAACAACTTTTCTCAGTTATTGCATGTCATAACATTTTTAAATTGCTAAAGCATCTCAGAATTCACATCTGCCTCCAAAATGGACAGCTATCAGCATTCATAAGAAAGCTTCCTCTTTAACTAAAGTATTTTCTTTATTAATCAAAATTGATTTATCTAAGCACTTTCGATGCAGAGCTTAATATTATCTTTTGTAATCTGCCTAGTCATTCCTAATATTCCTAAGCATTTCACATTTTAATGAGGAATTTGAGAATACAGTGAATGTTAAATAGTTTTCAAGCCTCTTATCCACTTTACAAATACAATAAAACATTGGCTTTGGTGTTCTTAATTATATTCTAATAGTATTGTTGTTACATTTTGAGACTATAATCACAGAAATTAATTTATTTGATGGTTGCCCTTTCTTTATTTCCTCTCTCTCTCTTACACACACACACACACACACACACACACACACACACA
>PVKE010012683.1:0-37859 GCA_004027555.1 Craseonycteris thonglongyai
AACTAACAGACTCTTGCTGGCTGGTGGATTTGGGTTTTCTTGCTGACACCATGGAAAAATTAGATTCTTTCAATTTGGAGTTGCAGGGAAAAGACAAAAATAGAGTTGAAATGATAAGCTCTGTAAACGCATTGAAAGCGAAATTGACTTTGTTGATATCACATCTGCATATCAAGTCTCTCGTGCACTTCCCATATATGAGGAAAATGCTAGGTAACAATGAATTAAACATGTCATTATTTATTGAGACCCTGCAAGTGCTTCAAAAACAGGTTGGAGAGAGATTTCTGCAGTTTACAAATATCGAGCCAATTGTCTCCTTCTGTATCAGTCCTTTTACTTGCCAAAT
The DNA here is from genome assembly GCA_004027555.1 of Craseonycteris thonglongyai. Lineage (NCBI taxonomy): Eukaryota > Metazoa > Chordata > Mammalia > Chiroptera > Craseonycteridae > Craseonycteris > Craseonycteris thonglongyai. Next base: position 350 of record PVKE010012683.1, read on the forward strand.
AAATGTAATAGAACTAGCCGCATGTATTGCAGACCTTGTTCAGGGGAAAGCAGAAGAACTAGAGTTAGAAATTTTGAACCTTCAGAATGATATTTTGCTAAAATCCTTAATTTCAGAGGACTTATGGAACATAGTCGACAAAGAAAGGTTCCCATTTTTAAAAAAAGCAGCATATAAAATCAAATCGTTTTTCGGGTCAACGTATTTATGCGAATCTTTGTTTTCAAACATGAATTTAATAAAATCATGATATAGATCTCGACTTACTGATGAGCATCTTTATAATTGTTTGCTAACAGGGTTGTCGTCATACTCTCCTAATTACGAGGCACTGGCCAATGAAATGCAATGCCAAAGATCACACTGACAGATTATTTTTTTTATCTTTTCTTTTATGTTTTTTTAAATGATTTTATTATACGTGTGTTTTTTATTTACTTTGTATTACGTTTTGTATATATGTTTCTTTGTGTGTATATAATTTGTACAATAAATTTATTATTTTAAAACTATTTTTGTTTATTATTTTTTATTCTTGTTCAATAATAAATATCCTTAGAAATAGCTGGTGCCTGCCACCCTACTGATATTTTAGAATGCGCCCTAGGGTATAAAAAGGTTGGGAGCCCCTGATCTAGACCTTACTGCGGATAGATGGCTGGCCCTGGAAGAAGCTCTGGGGTTTTCTGTGGGAAAGGGAGATGTGGAGTTTCTGGCATGGCAGAACATTTTAATAAACATGTGTTTAAGGCTTTGGGAGGATCTGTCAGGGTCAGTCTTGGGGACTCGCGTGTCAAATGATTACAGGGCTTCCCTGTAATGCACAGGCCTGGACAGCTGGTATTGAGATACCTGTGCTGGGAAACAGTGAACTCTGGCCCACGGAGGATGAGCATTAAAGAGAGAACTAGATTCTCAGGCTGAAGCTCACCTGTCCTATGATAGCTAACTCCCAGCAGGCCTCACGCTGCAGGACAGATGTTCCTTTCTCCAACCTCATCTATCTGCATTTGAGATTGATAGTGCTCCTGGTAATTCAACTTTGACCCTATTTCATGTGAGCTAATTCTCGTGACTTTATTATGCAAAAGGAGGGTTCTCTCCTGTCTTCCCCGGGTTCCGTCTCTGAGCTCCCCAGCTGTGGTACCTGACTTCTCACTGAACCCAGAAGAGCTGTCCAAGGGTGGGTGAGTGTGTGAGCTTATGTGTTGTGTGTGTGTGGGGGGGGGGCGCACCTCTCTCAAGCACCCATCATAGTGCCCAACACACAATAATTTTCCAATGTTAGTTTCCTTCCACAGCCTTTCCTCACCCATCCTGACAGCTTAGCTCCCCCGGACCCAGGCCGGACCTACTAATCATGGCAACAGCTAAAAACAGCCCCATGGAGCGGGTTCCCAAGGCCTCCCTGAGGGCAGGATCCTCCCCCACTGAGCTATTCTGCTCAGAGCACGTGAGTGGAAAGCAGCCAGTCCTCAGCAGGGGCTGGGCGTGGGGGTGGGGGTGGCCGTGTCTGGCTCACTGAGGCCGCTATGTGGAAAGAAATTTCCTGCAACGACCCCGGACTGGATGACACTGCTGTAACTAGCAACGGATTTCTCCCCAGTTCACACAATCGCCTCCCAAACTCCTGCTGCTCATCTTGGGCCGCATTGTGCCCAAGGTGGGGTTCACCTCAGAGGTTCTCTTTAAAAATATTGACACCCACCTGGGTCTCACCCCAGAGAATCTGATTGAACTGCCTGGGCATCCTATTCTAGTAGCTATTTTAATGTTCCTGTTGATCAGTTATGGGAGATGCTCTTTGTGCGTAGCCTGGAGGCTGGGGTGAGTGTGAGGGTAGCAGCATTGACATAAACACTTCCCATTGACTGGGCAAGTTTTCTCGTTAGCTCCTCCCCTTTCATTCTATTCTTTCTCCTTTTCACCCGTCTACCCATTTTTATTATAATCATTTAGAATTCATTGTGCAGCCCCCTTTTGTTCATCCAAGCTATTATTTCAGTGCAACAAAGGGTGAATGGAAAAGACAGCCCCAACTATCGCTCCTTCATGTTTTTGTTTCCTCTTGGATTAAAGTCCTGCTGAGGGAGCGGAGGGAAAGTTAGGGTGAGACGCACAGAGTAAGGGTAAATAGGAAATGAGTCAATGGCCAGCCGGGCTCAGCCGGGGCCACTCCACATAGCCAGCCAGCCACCTGACTTTTTAGAAGCGCAGGCTGAAGCCTACACAAACTCTCCAGGTTTCCTTTATGGCTTAATGCTCACATCTGAAGGAGACCAAGACTCAAGCCTTCTCTGCATGTCCTGTAGATTTCTGACTATGAGAGTTTTATTCTGCCATCTGCCAGGAGGAAATGAGTGTGGGAAAACAGCCAGCTTAGCACTTCCACTACTAGCATTTATAAAGGAAGAATCAAAGAACTGTTGATTTGTGAAGCCTAGTTTTCAGAATATTATTCTTTTATATTCTCATGAAATTTACCAAAGATTCTTAAAACTTAATTGTTGTTGGTTTAAAAAGCCATACAGTCGATGAGTTCTGTGTGGGTGGGTGGGCATTTATGCCATCATGAGAACTATAGTTTTGCATCTTAGACTATGTGCTCCTAGTGTTAGGATTAGAGCTAAAACGAGAGGGAAACAGCTTCCATGTCCAAAAATGGCTGGTTGATGAGGTTTCCTGATTTAAAAAATTAAAAATGGGGGACACCGGGATGGCTCAGCAGGTTAAGTGCTTACCTTACAGCTGCAGGGTCCAAGGATCGAGTCCCAGCCCTGGCCTGTGCAGACCCATGTGCTGAACTGGGGCGTGCTTCCCAGGTGGGAGGCCCCCAGCTCGGTTCCAGTCCTTCATGGCCCCACACCCACCTGTGGAATGAAACTATGTCAAAACGAATGATGTACAACTATGGAGACTGTTCTGGGCCCTCCCCTTTCTCTCTCTCTCTGTCAAACAATAAAATGAATCTTAAAGATAATAGACAAATAGATGATAGATAGGTAGGTAGGTAGGTAGGTAGGTAGATAGATAGAGTCAGAAAAACCACAATGAGGTATCACCTCACACCAGTCGGAATAACCATCATTAATAAATCAACAAACAGCAAGTGCTGGTGAGGATGTGGAGAAAAGGGAACCCTTGTACACTGCTGGCGGGAATATAAATTGGTGCACCACTATGGAAAACAGTATGGAGGTTTCTTAAAATATTAAACGTAGAACTACTTTATGACCCAGCAATTTCACTCTTGGTTATTTATCCAAAGAAAGTCAGAACACTAATTCAAAAAGATATGTGCATCCCTGTGTTCACTGCAGTGCTGTTTACAATGGCCAAGATAAGGAAACAACTAAAATGTCCATCAGTAGATGATTGGATAAAGAAATTGTACATTCATACGATAGAATGTTACTTTGCCATAAAAAAGAAGGAAATCTTACCATTTGAGACAATATGGATGGACCTAGAGGGTATTATATTAAGTAAAGCAAGTCAGACAAAAAGACATACCATATGACCTCACTTAACATGCAGAATCTCAATAACAAAATCAATGAACAAACAACAGAAGCAGACTCATAGATACAAAGAACAAACTGGTGTTTACTAGATGGGAGGGGTGGGGCTGGGTGAGAAGAGAAGGGATTAGGAAGCACAAATTGGTAGTCACAGAATAGTCATGGGGATGCAAATACAGCATAGAGAATATAGCCAACAATATTGTGATAACCATGCATTGTACCAGGTGGATACTAGATTTATTGGGGGGCGGGGGGAGCACTTCACAGATTATATAAATGTCTAACCACTACACTGTACACCTGAAACTAATATTGAATGTCAACTATAATTTAAAAAACTAGTTACGGGGACATATATAGTACAACATAGGAAATATAGTCAATAATATTGTCATATGTACGTATAGTGTCAGATGGGTAACAGACTTACTGGGGTTATCACTTTGTGAGGTATATAAAGGTCTAATCACTATGTTGGTATTTTTTGTACACCATTTGAAACTCATTTTTAAAAGTGTCATTTAATTTTTTTTAGAGATTAATTTTATTGTTTTTTGACAGAGAGACAGAGAAGGGGGAGGGCCCAGAGCAGTCTCCATAGTTGCACATCATCAATTTTCTTGACATAGTTTCATTCCACACAGGTAGGCGGGGGCCGCACAGGGCAGGAACTGGACAGGGACCTCCCTCATGGCAGGCCCACCCTCACAAGCTGGGGGCTGAACCAGGGGCCTCCCACCTGGGAAGCTTGCCCTGGTGAGAACCGAACTGAGACCACACTCCGGTTCAGCAAATTGGTCCACATGGGCCAGGCCTGGGATGAGATCCTCAGACCCCAGGGCTGCAAAGTGAGCACTTAACCTGCTGAGCCATCCCAGCTTCCCCAAAGTGTCATTTAATTGATAGCTATATTAGCAATAGTCTATGGCTCCTTTGAACCTGATCTTAATCCAATTAAGATAGTTCTGGCTCAATTGGCCAAGACTATGGCTTCCATTTAAGCTGAGCACATACAGAGCTGCAGAGGCATACGTGCACATACAGAGCTGCAGAGGCATACGTGCCCATACAGAGCTGCAGAGGCATACGTGCCCATACAGAGCTGCAGAGGCATACGTGCCCATGCAGAGCTGCAGAGGCATACGTGCCCATGCAGAGCTGCAGAGGCATACGTGCCCATGCAGAGCTGCAGAGGCATACGTGCCCATGCAGAGCTGCAGAGGCATACGTGCACATGCAGAGCTGCAGAGGCATACGTGCACATGCAGAGCTGCAGAGGCATACGTGCCCATACTTATGTCATGCATGGACACTTGTCATATATTTAAACTAAAGGCTACCCGTACCATGCAGCCTGCTGTGTGTGTGTTGTGCAGGTTGTGAGCCCATTTACGTTCAGATCCATTCCTCACCTTCACTGGCTCTGCTCTGTGTCTCAGGGGAGCCGGTCATTGCAGACAGATTCCCCAGGCTGCCAGGCCACCTGGGTTCCAGCGGGTGAGGGAAGGAAAGGCCAGGGTACTTCTCCCCAAACTGCAGCCCTGCCAGAAGCTGGCTGGGGTTCCAGCTGCCATCAGTGACCTTAGCCCCTGCAACCTCTGATGGGTTATCCTCCTCCCATCGTCCCCACAGTCGAGGGTTGGGAGTGACGTCCACTCCCACTGCCACTAATCTAAATGTCTTTTAGAATATCATGTAACCAATCCCCGCGTTAACTTTCCTCTCTTACAAATATGTGTAGTGGTTTCTGTGGCTCTGGTTAGAACCTAACTGCTCACATATGTCATACTTAAGACACACTTAAGACACACTTTAACATAGATTAGCTATTAGAAAATTGCTTAATCAGGATCATGGTTGCCAGTCTATTATTATCTGTAATAATTGGTTGTAATAATAGTTTGTAATATATCAAAGTTATTATTACCTGCCAGTAAAATTGAAAAATTCTTAAATTGCATAAATACTTGTGAATTCCACTCTCTTCAGCTTCAAAGCAGTGGCCTTGCTTTACTCAATATGTTCACATGATAAATGTAATGGAAATAGTGAGTCATAAGCCGCTATTATGTTTTTCGTCATCGCACTACTACTGTATTTTGCAGAAATAGCTCATATTCATTCTCGAGCTAATATACATCCTGGCTTCCAGCAATAGCTTCATATAGGAATGATCTGGTAGTAGTTACAGTAAAGGAAATGCTCATAATAACTTGGAACTCAGAAGTAATTTATATCTCTCTCTTTAAGTGATTCCTTTTGGTCATTACTTGCAATATCTTTCCTGAACCCTCTCTCCTGCTGACTGTAAATTTAGATGAACGGCATCACTCTAGAAGGGGAATGCATTAGTAGACCTTCTTCGAAGAGCCCTCAACTAAGGCAAGTCCTTTTGGCTACTACTTCCTTTCTTCCCTCCCTTCCGCATCTTGCCCAAGCTTAAAAGATCCTACAAGTATAAGAAAAGCACATAGAAGAGCCAGGATTTCAAACATGGACGCTGGCCTGTATCTGTCGAGAAGGTAGATGAATGCGATTACTGATGGCAGATTATTAAGCATGCTTGATTTTATCTTCACAAGATCCCACTCAAATAATGAATACATTTAAAAAGTGACAAATACCAAGTGGTGTCAGAGAGACTCTCAGCAGATCAGAGATTTCTAAGACTTTCTGGATGGTAAACAATGGGTGAGGAGTGTGGCAAAAAAAAAACAACGGAGAACAAAGGAAGCTAAACTTACGTTAGGTATGTGGGAGGTTGGAGAATAGAACAGAGGAGGAAATCTTTTGCAAAGCAGAACTTGGGATACTACACAGTTCATAAATATCAGCTGAAATTGTGATGATTGATAAAATTGCACAAAGGAGCAGTTGACCTCTCATCCCACTTGGCAGCCAGATAGGCTCCCCCCACCCCCCATGAATTCCCCCTCCCCAATAAAACACAACAACCTTGTTCTCTCTACAAAATGTAATGGCCCTAGAGAAGAGCCCCCTGACAGGCTGGCATTTAGGAGTTCTCTAGCTAAATAGCTGGGTTTCTGCCAAGTAATCATAGTTGAAGTTACAGAAGCAGTCAATAGTTGCCTAGCACTGTAATGACTATATGATGTATTAATTCATTTAATGCTCACAATAACTGTAGGAAGAAATTGAAGCACAGAGTGGTTCTATAACTTGCCTAAGATCACACAGTAAGGAACTAGTGGAGCCAGGTCACCACAAGGTAAAGGAAGGCCCAACTATAAGCCCCATCCAGGTGCAAAAAACAAGAAGTACTAATTAGCATCTTACGACCTCATTCTGAAGTAAAGACAACTGAGAATGACTATATAGTTGAAGAAAGGTCTCAACATGAAAGATAGATACAAAGCAACACAAGAGTGACCCAGAGGAAACAAGAAAGTTATATAGAAGGTAAGAAAGAATCGGCAATTAATATTCTCAGAGATATTTGAGAAGACATTATATCATAAGAACAGGATACATTGTAAAAGGAATAATCAGAGAATAGCCTCTGGAAATTAAAAACATTTGTAAAAAATAACAAATTTAATCAAAGCATTGCACTATAAATTCAAAGAAATCTGCCAGAGAAAGGACAAAGAAATAGAAATCGTAAGAAAAAAAAAAGTAATTGTTCAGGGCTAAGCCAGGATGTCCCACATCTAACTGATAGAAGTTATGGAAAGAAAAAATGAATAATGGGAACTATAAGACATTTCCAAGATGAAGTAACGACTTGAATCTCTTATATAAGCATTAAATTTATACGTTGAGGATATAGGAAAGATTCTCTGTGGCATTTGCAATCTGTTCTGTGACCAAAACTAAGTCCTTTTTGTTCTGACGATAGGCTTAGTCTAGGAGTTGAAAATAAATAACAGGATTTAACATTATTGTGACGATGAAAATATTGTGTGCTGTAAGGGTAGTAATCACTCTAACTACATTTCTTCTTCTCTTGTAGAGCTTTTTGGTTGGTTTTGCCCCCTGGTGTTTGTATTTGCCTTTTTGAGAATCTTTGCCATTATTTTATGAAGTCTATCGAATCTCCTTATCTAATCAGACGTTCTATCAAATCCCTTTCTTTAGCCCTGAGAACTCCCCAGCTCCCATTTGGACAGTTGGCTCTCTAGGCTTCCTCCCGCCCAGAAATCACCCATTATCTTCGCTGGATTAGATTGCTTCCTGGATTCCACATTTTGTTCTTTATGGTCTTACTCTCCTGGTTTACTGAAGCAGATCCTCGGGTAACTTTAGAAAGGATGTGTAAGTGATACATTGCCTTTGAACTTGTGTTCAGTTTTCACATTTAATGGATATCTTGGCTGAGAGTAGGTTTTTATGTTGAAAATTATTTTTTCTAGGAATGCTGAAAAACAGTTCCAATGCCTTTTATAGCATCCAGTGTAGCTAATGACAGGTCAGATACAATTCCAGGATTTGTTTTGTTGTTAAGCTCATTTCTGTCCTCTCCTTTTACCCTCTTAAGATCCTGCATTAGCCATATAAACATATTGTTCATCAAGACAGGGTGGTATCTACCAGCAGAAATGTCTTGAAAGGTAGGAAATGGCTGCTTCTGCCAAATGGAATTGGGGATGGCAAGAAACGGTTGCATTTATTTATTTTTTCTTAATGTACATGATTATCTTTGACAAGGCTTAAAATTTTATAAAAGAAAAGCAGGTGAAAGATGATCACACAAGTCAGGGTTGTGTTACCTCTGGGTCAGGACTCAGGTGGGGGAGGCTGGACTCACAGGTCTTTGACTGGGGAGGTGATTAACCAGTGACTTGCTTTACACTTACCCTTTATAAGCAAACGAGGACTGTCCGGAAAAAATCCAGCCATTGTCACTGTAACAAGAACAGTGACATGGCTGGATACTTTCCGGACAGCCCTTGTAAAGTCTTTATACTCGCACGTTTTATGAATTCTTCTGATTTATGATTCACCATTGTTTTTAAAATGGCATATGGCATATATCCCTTCCAAATGCCAATGTAAATAGGTAGTCCAAGTCCACATGGCCGAACAAAAATTGTCTTACAAAGAAAAAAATTAAAAATTCTTCTCACTAGGAGTACGAAAATGTCTATCAGCAATTTTTCTTCTTTGCTTCGTTCAGATCCAATAGTATAAATTGAAAATACGAAGTTTAAATGTAATCTTTCTCTAACAATGATTTGCATCTGAGCACAGTTTCTATTTCTGAGGTTGTTTTTTTTCTTTTTAATCCCCATGGAAAAGAAAGAGAAGGTAATCTTTGAACCTCAAGTTGCTCAAGATTTCAATACAAAGTTAATGCCTCGTTTTATAAGCTTATATTTCTAGAAGTGCACTCTGAGTCTTTCATTCATTTCCACATTGACTGAGGACCCAGTATGTACCAGGAATTCACTTACCCAATAAGGATTTATTCTAGGCCTGAGATACAGACAAGGTCCTTATCCTAGGGGAGCAGGGAAGACAGATATTCAGCAATTTAACAAGTAAATACTTATCAGCTGATAAAGAAAAACAAAGCAGGAAAAAGCCACTAGGCAGTGTGGAGGAGCGTAGCTGTCTCAGGCAAGACCTAAATGGTGTGATGGAAGGAGCCCTGTGGTGACCTTGGGGAAGTACAATCCACAAGCTTGCCTCTGGGGATGCACAACATACGTCCCTGTCCTCCAGGTGTGTATAGACAATGAAACAACCAGGTGATAATGTCCACCCTCAGCATCAAAATTTAGTAGAATCCAAGGATTCAGAATATGCATAGAGTGAAGAAATAGAGACAAAGAGAAGGTCCGTAGAAAGCTTCAAGTTTAGACAGACAAGGAAGAAGGCAGGACTGGAAGAGACATAACGGACAGATGGCTAGACTGGGACAAGGGAGCAGCTAAGAACGTGGCGGAAATGACAGACAGCGTCGCTGAGGACAGGGAGACATGTAAGGCCACTGAATTCGAGGCATGAGACTGAGGTGACAGGGACGTACGAATGGGGCAGGCCAGGGGGTGGAAAGAGGGAGGCTTTTTACCACAAGCCCGGTCTCTAGGCAGCGCAGAGGGTGTACTTTCCCAGATGGGGGTGGGGGGGTGGGACGTGGCCGTGCTAAGCTGGGCCACTTCACACTGCACCCATAAAAGTCATATCTGTAATCATGACATGCTCCAGTCTGAGGAAACGTGATTGCAAAATGCGAGGTCACACCAACACCCCCAAGTAAGACCAAGCTGCCTTCAGTCTTAGTATTGATTTGCACTAAAAAAAAAAGAAAGAAATCTGATACCTCCCACACCCCCACACCCCACTCCCACCCAAAAGCCTTGAAAAGTAGCCTAGCCCAGGCCACGGGAGCAGTTTCACAACATAACACACAGCAAAGCTTCCTCCAAATAGACACGGTCCCTTTGCTCCCAAATCCCTCTGCTCACCAGGGCTACTCAGACCTTCTCTTCCTCTCATCAGTCTTTCTGTCCATCATCTTGACGGTTTCTCTTTCTCCCCCTCCCCCCTCTTTCATTCTTTCCAACCCAACCCTTCACCCCTCTAGCCCAACCCTAATCCTCTCTCCTTTCAGGGACCACTTTAGCTCAGACAAACCAAGAACCTTCCTCCAACCACACCCCTTAGAAGGATGAGGAAAGTATGGGGTTCTAGAAACTTCTCCTTGAATGTCTTCACTCAGGTTCCTAGACAAAAAGCAAAAGTTGATATTGATGTGATGCCAGGATAGCTCAGCGGTTGAGCACTTGCCTCGTAATCACGAAGTCTAGGGTTTGACTCCCTGCCCTGGCCTGTGTAACCCCGTATGATGAACTGTGGTGCAGCTGGTAACTGCTGGGGCAACTCAGCAGCGAAGGTTCTCGCCTCCCATGCCGGGGGCCCCCAATTCGGTTTCAGCCCTGTGAGGCTCCACATCCACCTGTGTGGAATGAAACCATGTCACAACTAATGATGTACAACTATGGAGACTGCTCTGGGCCCTCCCCCTTCTCTCTCTCTCATACACACACCTTCTCTCAAACAATAAGAATCAATCTTTTAAAAAAAAGTTGACATTGGAACTCATGGGGGGAAATTGAGAACCAATCATCAACTAATACAACAGTTATTTCAGTTTTCCAAAAAGTGGGGAAGTTGGGGAGAGGAGACGGGGTGTGGGGGGAGGGTAGGTGGGGCGGATCGGGGAGAAAGAAAGAACAACAGCTGGCTGTGAACTGCCATCACTCGCATACATGTCTGTCCCTCCCACTGGATTAGGAAGACCTTGTCACTCATTGCTGAAGTCTCCACCTCTTGTTGTGCCGTAGTGAATATGAGTACTTGAATGAACGAGTGAATGTGAGTGAATGAGTGAATGAATGAGTGAGCACAGCAAAACCAACATTGAGTGCAGCGAGGTTGCTCCCAGGTGTCACATTACTCACTTGTAGATGGTTTCTCAGAAGCCATCCTAAACTCCAGCAGTTGTCTCTAGGGACACGCCAGTTGTTCCTCCTGTAGGTATAGTCTTGCAGGACAACGTGGTTGTCAGCCAACTTCTGCAGTTTCTCATAACCACCTTATGATGCCAACCCATGTGCACCCGGTCTCACGCTAGCTCCCAAATTTCTTCAACCCAGCTCCCCCTGATTGAGCTTGTTTTCACACATCAATAATCCTTTCACTCTCTCTTACTAATAGTGCGGATTAAGTCATATCAAGGTATAAACCTCTTTAGAAGTTCTATGCACAACACACACAATGCTTACACCTCAAAGTCAGCTTTTTTTTTTTTTAAGTACCATAAGTATTATTACCAAGAAATTATTACTAACACAGAGAACCACTAACACTACTATTTGCCATGGGAGCTGCCTGCTAATCCCCCTTAAACCTTTCTCTCATCAGCTAATTCCTGCGCCATAAACCCAACAGTCTCGTGTCTGAACAGCTCTGCCCAGCGTTGAAAGCCATCCCCAAGCTGGCCCACCCTCCTGATCTAACTCCATGTATCCCCCATGCTCCCAGCATGCATTGTCTACCTCACAACCAAGGAGTGACCATTCCCACTTCTGTCCCTCTGTCCAAGTCCCTGGAGACCTCCTCTCTCCCCTCCACCTCTCTTCCAACTGACCAAAATCAGGAACTCAGATGGGCAAGAGTCTCCTCCCAGGACCCCGCCTCCAGGGAGGCTTCCCTGACTCACCCGTTCCGGTGTCTCTCTGGGCTCTGAGTTCTACCTGCCGGCTCAGCCCATGGCGCACCTCACGGCCCCTAGTCTTACACCAGTGAGCTGCTGGGGCCTTCCTCCCGGAAGGACCCACATCTGCCTTTTTGTGCAGTGGGTGCTCCTTTAAAACTCGAAGTCAAAAGGACTAAATCCATTGGCTTAGGGATTTGTCGTCCCCTCCGCTGTCACCCAGTGGGAGAACTGCCAGTGTAATCAAGACCTAGGCCGACCAGTGGGCCCAATTCCAGGCTTCCTTTTCCTAGTGCTTCTTGAAGATCCTGTTTCTGGTGTGTTTAAAATGGGAGGTAGAGCACTTGGAAAATCCTAAGCATTCATGTTTCCACTAACTTAATAGATGCATATTATAAACTAAACTGTATATGTTGTTTATAGACAAGAGAGAATTTCTAAGAGGTGAAGATTGTGATGTGAGAAAGGAGTTAAGGAAGATCTGCTCAAAATGCAGGAGCTTCTCTCTTTTCGAGGAGAAATTCTATAGGTTACATTATAGAGAGCGATGTGGGAAACAGGTAAGAATTGTTGCACAAAACCCGGGTACAAAGCATGCCCCATTTCTCTATTTTTCTAAAATCAAAAGCTTCAAGTTCCTTGCTCTCCAAGGTCGGGAAAGAGTCCAATATCAGGATTTCAGGTCTCTGTCTCTGTCCCTGTCCCTAGGCTTTCGTGGGCCAGGAAAGTGGGAATATGCTGATGTGTAGACCGTGTGGGGTCCATGGTTAGTGCTGCTCCTTCTGCTACTCCATGTGCGAGCATTTCCTGCCAGTCAGGGAGGGTCCTGGGAGGACTGTGGCCGGGCTTTTTGGTGCTAACTCCTCTCTCCACTGGCCACAGGTTATCCTTGGAGACCCCTGCCCAGTCCACAGAACAGGGGTGTGTCATGTCCGGCACCATAGGCTTTCAAGTGGCTTCCCACCTGAGTTCCTGCACAGGTGTGGGTACACAGACTCCTTGTACCTACTACCTACACACACGTGCGCGCACGCACACGCACACACACACACACACACACACACACACACACACACACAACTTGTCCATCTCAGGGAAGCCAACGTGGAGCTGGGCCATACTTCCCTTGTTTAATTACATCAACTGTTTTCCCCAACCTGAATAATTCTTAAAAAGTATGGCTTCAAAACAAGGGCCTGGGTGGAGGGGTTTTTATCCTGGGATCTAGAAACGTCTCTGTTTAAAAATCTGAAGGACAAAGGGCTGTTTTTTTTCCCTGAGGAAAGGAAACTCCAAACTTAAAACTCAAGGCCAAGAAGAAATTTACCTTATCATTCTTTTTTGGGTGATAAGGGCTCCTTGGCAAAAGGAAAAAATACCAGTTAACTCCTCCATCACTCTGTTTCATGGGTGAACAGAGCCTGTGTGTGTGTGTGTGTGTGTGTGAACAGAGCCTGTGTGTGTGTGTGTGTGTGTGTGTGTGTGTGTGTGTGTGTGAGAGAGAGAGAGAGAGAGTGTGTGAGTGTGGTGAGGTGGGGGTAGGAGGGCTAAAAGCATGAACAAAGGAGATTTGGACCTCTGGTGAAATTTCAAAGGACAGCTTAGGAGGAGAAGCCATGGAAAGAAACTTGAGCCACGTGTCAGCAGCATTAACTGTAGCAGGTGCCACTGTGTCCTGTGACCATCTGAAATGAGGAAATGGCAATTTGCAAAGATTTCCTGTGCAGCACTTGGACAGGCCTGGTGTGAGGAACAGGGTTGCTAGTACAGGAGCCCTGGGGGCCAGAGGGCCTGACACGGCCGGCAAAGCTATGCAGCCCGCTGGGCTGCCCCTGAGGAGATCCCTCCTTCTAACTCCTACAGCGGTGCTGGAGGGCTGACAAGGCCCTGGTTAGTGAGGGCAGTGCGATAAGGGGACATGCCGGGCTCAGGTATTTGGTTGACTGTAAAGGCTGTTAAGACTCTATACCAAGACCCAATCCTACAGTAAAGCTCAACCAAACAGCAGGGAAACAAAAAGCACTCATGCAACTGAACGTTGATAGAGAGAAGCCAGGGATTGAGATATCAGGACACATCAACTCCTCCCCTCCTCTCCCCTGAGCCCCCCCCTCCCCCTTCTCTTCTCCCCCCACTCCTCCTCTTCCCATATAGTCAATTAGTTATGCATCATGCTAAGAAGCAGCCAGGTAACATGGAGAATTTTTAAAATAAATTTTTTACTTTAAGAGATAGATAGGGCTTTTAAAGACCATTATCACTGCCCTACTTCCTTATTCACATTGTAAGCAGCCTGAAAATTATCTTTAAAAGTATGTTCTATATAAACCTCTTAGAATGAGGAAATTGGGAAAGAAAGGATTTTAGATTTTCTCCATTAGTCATTAAGACAGACGTTTTAAAAGTTCCCTTGATAATTATGAATGTACTACCTGTTTATTGCAAGAAATCATTAATCCTACCAAATTGCTCTTCAAAAATTACATATAATATATATGCAACACTGCTCTTTATGTTTGACCTTTTCCCCATCCATTTGACAATTATGAATGATCTTTCCATGGTTGCCTGTCTGATAGGCAAATGGCCCTCTTATTGTTCTCCATTTCCCTAATGCTGAACATCTTTCATACACCATTTTGTCATTTCTGCTTTTTTTCCCCATGAGTTACTTGTTCATATGCTTTGCCCATCTTTTAAAGAGTTACTGTTATTTGTTCAGTTAGTACTGATATGCATTGTTTAACTATTATACCTCTTGAAAAGATCTTCTCATAGTCTTGCATGTGTCCTTTGCTCTGTTTATGGTGTCTGGCCAGATAGAAGCCTTGGGCTTATATAGAGAGAAATCTATCACTGACTTTCTTCATGGCATCTGGGATTTCTTTAGGAAAGTCTCCTCCATCATAAGATTATAAAAATAGCCTCTTTTATTTTTTTTCTGGTATTTTTATAGTCTTTAAAAATATTCATATCATCCATCTAGCTTTATTTACTTGGCCTAGAACAAAGGGGTAAGACCATTCATTAAAATCACCCACCCACACTTTCCTTGTATTCTAGAGAAAAAAAGGAAGCTAAGCTCTCTCATCCATCTGAGAAACAGTGGTGAAAACTGTAAAGGGAAAAGGATGTGTAACATTGGTCTGTGTCCAACAGAGATCACCTGCTCTAGTGGGAGGACTGCCATGGCAACCGGGTGACCCAGACTTTCTAGAATGATTCTGAATTGCAATCTTCTTTCTTCCTGACACTAGTTTCTCCCCAACTTTTGATCTAGAAACTGTGGCGCCAATGAGTCTCTGTGTACGTAAGCCTGTAAAAGGGACAGTTAAATACCACACGAAGTATATTGAATTCTGTGACTTCAGAGGAACAAGGAGCATTTCTGCCTGGGAAGACGAGAACATGTGAACTTGACCTTGTAAACAAGTTAAGTTTTGAGAGACCCAAGTGCTGGGAGAGGTCATTCTGGGCCAAGAGAACCCAGAAGCAAAGGCAGAGAAGCAGAGAAACACAGATTGTGTCTCTGGGACCACTTGTGACCGATTCAACTGTCCACCGTATAGGGAAGTAGGGAGGTCAAGTTGGATGGCAGTTTGGGGCTCGCAGGTGGATATCTTTGAATGCCGAGGTAATGAATGTGTGCTTTATTTTCTATGTAATGGAACACCACGAGGGCTTTATATTTTTAATAGCTTTATTGAGATATAATTCAGGTACCATACAATTCACTCATTCAAAGTATACAATTTAATGGTTTTTAGTGTATTCACAGTCAATTACAGAATATTTTTGCCACCTCAAAAAGAAACCTTATACCTTTTATCTGTCACCCCCTAACCTTCCATCTCCATCTCAGGTCTAAGCTGCCAAAAGCTGTGCATAAGCTGCAAGTCTTGGGTTATATGTCAATTATATCTTAATGAAGCTGAAGGGGAAAAGAAAGCTGTAAATCCTTGGGTAGATCACCCCATTTCTCTAATCCATCTCAGCACTGTTGATATTTTGAGCAGGATAAATCTTTGTTGTGGGGCGTTGTCCTGTGTATTGTAGGACGTTGAGCAGCATCCCTGGCCTGCATGTATGTATCCCCCCACCCTTGGCCAAATGACAGACAAAAATGTCTGCAGAAGTCGCCAAATGTTTCCTGGGGGCCAGGGTCACCCCTGGCTGAGAACAATCGCTCTAGTCCTCAGTATTTCATCAATGACAGGAGACCTTGACCCAGCGCTCTCTATGCTCCCTTGAAGCACCAGCATTCTCAGATTGCAGCCATATTGACTCTATCAGTGTGTTTTCCAGAAGCTATTTTCCTCCAGAGCCACTAGAGGGGTCACCGTGCAGCACAAAAGGCAACAGAGCACCCGGGGAACTGGCTTTCCTCTCCTCCTGGACTTTGTGTTTCTGTTTCCTGTGGCCGGGCCTTTAATAAATAGCATTGGATGTTAAGAGTGATAACCCCTAACCACAAGGAATGACAAGCTATTTGTTTTTTGTGCTTTGGGCCATAAAAGTCTTGTGTTTTCAGATCTGGTGGAAGGGAGCAAAATGTTCTTTGCTTTTTAAACGTTCTTCTATAAGGCCTATCCCCAAAAAGAAGTTATGCATCTTCAGGAGGAGAGAGATCCAGGAGACAGACAGGTGGGGAGCTGAAAAATTTGTTCTCTACCTGGTCCTGCCACTTTCAGGCTGTGTGATGTTGGCCAAGTTTCTTTTTTTTTTTTTTTTAAGATTTTTTTTTATTGTTTTTGACAGAGAGACAGAGAGGAGGAGGGCCCAGAGAAGTCTCCATAGTTGCACATCATTGGTTTTTCCACATAGTTTTATTCCACAGGTGGGAGTAGGGCTGCACAGGGCAGGCACTGGGCCAGGGTCTCACCCCGATGAGAACCGAACTGGGGGCACTCCCCAGTTCAGCATATGGGTCCACACGGGCCAGGGCCGGGATTCGATCCTCGGTCCCTGGGGCTGCAAAGTGAGCGCTTAGCCCACTGAGCCATCCGGCTTCCCTAGCCAAGTTTCTTAACCTTTCTGGTTAAGAAATATCATAGAGCTACAGAGACAGGCTGAGAAGTTAAGTCACTTGCCTAAGGTTAAATGGGTCAAGTAAGGATTTGGATCTGACCTGTTGACTTCCTGGGATAGTTGTAAGAATCACATGAGATAGAGTATGTGGAAGAGTTTTGGAAAATACCTGTAGATTTGCAGGTATTATGGGATGTGTAGAAGTGATGGCTAAGAGGTGGCGTGGTGGGGGTTGGCAGGTCCACACAGGTAGTGTGAAGATATTCCTCCACCAAGTGTTACAAATACAGGAAAAAACTTCAGTGTCCCCAAATCCTTCACTGCTGCTGTAACTTCATCCCTGGGACGTAAGGGTTTGGTCCCCATCGAGATAAATAGAACACTTTAGTGGAGTGTTACGTTCTGCTCTTATAACTTGTTGAAATAGTGTGATGCAAGTGGAAGATCTTCTCCAACACTTTTTAAAAACACTTTTTAAAAACACTTTTTAGGCGAAGCCGGGATGGCTCAGTGGGTTAAGCGCTCACTTTGCAGCACCGGGGACCGAGGATCGAATCCCAGGGTGTGACAGAGGATCGAATCCCGGCCCCGGCCTGTGCGGACCCATGTGCTGAACTGGGGAGTGCCCCAGTTTAGTTCTCTCTCTGTCTCTGTATCTCTCTCTCTCTCTCTCTCTGTCAAAAACAATAATAAATAAATAAATAAATAAAAATTTTTGGAGAAGCCGGGATTGCTCAGTGGGTTAGGCGCTCACTTTGCAGCCCCAGGGACCAAGGATCGAATCCAGGCCCCAGCCCATGTGGACCCATGTGCTGAACTGGGGAGTGCCCCCAGTTCAGTTCTCACCGGGTGAGACCCCGGCCCAGTTCCTGCCTGTGCAGCCCCACCCACCTGTGGAATGAAACTATGTGGAAAAACCAATGATGTGCAACTATGGAGACTGTTCTGGGCCCTCCCCCTTCTCTCTGTCTCTGACTCTGTATCTCTCTCTCTCTCTCTCTCTCTCTGTCAAAAACAGTGAATAAATCTTTAAACAAAAAACAAAAACACTTTTTAAACCCTAGACCACAATAAGGAATACGTGTCACAGAGGGACCCAGCTCACGCACGTATCCACAAACTGAAACAAAAGTCTTACTTACAATGCCTTTGGATACTTTCTATTCTGTTTCCTTTATGCTGTCACTTGAAACCAATGCTGGTTCTATCTCCATAAACAGTGGGTCCTGAGTTGCAGATTTAAAAGCACTGCACCAGAAGCTTTCGTGGGAGGAGAGGAGGGAGCCCAGGGTTTGGTGCTGGGTGGGGAGGAGGAAATAGGGGACAGGCCCCCTGAACATTATTCAGGAAGCCTCAAGATAAACTTTTTACAGCTTTCTAGGGGCTGATTGTCTGAAGAATAATGTAGGAGGAAGTAAGATGAGTAACAACCCCAAATTCATCTCAGTGAGTGAGGATGGGCCACTGGATTCTCAGAAGCCATGCTCTAAACCCCACACCCTTAACATGAAGTATAGACGGGTGTGATGGAACTACCACCACAACTATCAATAAAACCGCAACATTTCCTGAGCCCTTATGATATATCACACATTACACTAAGCACTTTACATGAGTGATGGGACTCAAATGAAGTGTGAGTGCCCCTTATTTTCTTTTCTCCATGCCCACTAAAAAGAGCTCTGGCTTTGTCTGCCCAGTCTCCCTGCCCCCACCCAGCAGAAGGCAAATTAAATGGAAGAAGGAATGGAGGGACATTGGTTAGAGCTGGAGAAAAAGCTGTATATGGAACCGGAAGAAAGAAGAGGAGGCCAAAGCTGTGGACTGTAAGAGGCTTAGGTGGGAGGGGAAAACGGGTGTTAGGAAGGATTGCAGGGGTCTCTAGACGGTGTTTGAGAAAGGCAAGTATTGAATATGAGTTAATTTGAAATGACTTTCTGGTAACTGGACTGGTTTTCTCAGACTGCAATTCCACCCTGAGACTGGCCCATGTGTGTCACAGTCCAATAGGGTTACATAAGCCTCGTCTTGTTTCATCTGCATGATGAACCCATTAGATGGTATTATTATTTTCTTTTTTCAGATTAAAAAAAAAAAAAGGAGGCTGATACTGGCTAAGTAACCTTAAGGTCACGCAGCTGATAAATAGTGGCCCCAGGACTAAAATTTAGGTCTCTTGATCTCCAAAGTACAAACTCTTAACAAGTTCATGAGCAAAGATTATAATCTCAATTAGGAATAAAATAATTTAGAATAACATTTAACAAAAGGGGTGTAAGACTTGTGTACTGAAAATGATAAAACATTTAAGATCTAAATAAATGGATAGGCTTCCTGAGTTCATGGATTAGAAGACTTATTGTTAAGATGGAAATACTCCCTAAATTGATCTACAGGCAGAACACAATCTCTATCAGAATCCAAAATATATATATATATCCACACACACACACACACACACACACAAATTGAAAAGATAATCCTAAAACTATTACATGCAAAGGATCCAGACTAGTCAAAACAGTCTTGGAAAAATAAAACAAAGTTTGTAGATTCACTGTCCCCAATTTCCAAACTTACCATGAAGCTACAGTAATCAATACAGTGTGGTACTGGCATGACAAGAGACATCTAGATTGATAGAATAGAATTAAGAGTCAAAAAATAAACACTAATGTTTTTGGTCAGTGGATTTTTTTTTTAAGATTTATTTTTATTGTCTTTTGACACAGAGAGAGAGACAGAGAGAAGGGGGAGGACCCAGAGCAGTCTCCATAGTTGACAGCATTAGTTTTCCATATAGTTTCACTCCACAGGTGGGCGTGGGGCTGCGCAGGGCAGGAACTGGGCTGGGAGCCTCCTGAATAGGCCCCGGCATGAACTGAACTAGGGGCACACCCCAGCTCAGCACATGGGTCTGCCTGGGCCGGAGCCAGGATTTGATCCTCAGGCTCCAGGGCTGCAAAGCTAGCGCTTAACCCACTGAGCCATCCATCCCAGCTTCCAGTCAGTGGATTTTTGACAAAGGGGCCAAGACAGTTCAATGGAGGAGAGAATAGATTATTTTTTAAATAAACTTTTTATTTTAGAACAGTTTTAGATGTATAGAATTATTGTGAGAAAATTATTTTCTTTTTTTTTTAAAGATTTTTTTTAAATATATTTTTATTTATTTATTTATTTTTGACAGAGAGAGAGAGAGAGAGAGAGACAGAGACAGAGAGAGAACTGAACTGGGGGAGCTCCCAGCTCAGCACACGGCTCCGCACGGGCCGGGGCCAGGACTCGATCCTCGGTCCCCGGCGCTGCAAAGCGAGCACTTAACCCACTGAGCCATCCCGGCTTCCCCAGAGAAAATTATTTTCCACAGATGGTTCTTGGACAACTGGATATCCACATGAAAAGAATTAATTTGGATCCCTACCACACACACCATCAAAATTAACTTAAAGTTGGGGAAGCCGGGATGACTCAATGGGTTAAGCGCTCACTTTGCAGCGCCGGGGACCAAGGATCGAATCCCGGCCCCGGCCCGTGCGGAACCATATGCCGAACTGGGGAGTTCCCCCAGTTCAGTTCTCTCTCTGTCTCTGTCTCTGTAGCTCTCTCTCTCCCAAAAAATAAATAAATAAATAAATAAAACTTTAAAAAAAAAATTAACTTAAAGTGAATCGTGTACTTACATGTAAGAATTAAAACTATAAATTTTTTAGAAGAAAACTTAGCTGTAAAACTTTGTGACTTTGGGTTAAACAGTGGTTTCTCAGATATGACAACAAAAGCGCAGGTGATAAATGATCGATAAATTGGACTTCATCAACATTAAAAACGTTTCTCCTCCAAAGAATACCATAAAGAAAGTGAAATGACAACCCACAGGCAGGGAGATAATATTTGTAAAACATGTATCTGGTAAAGGGTTGGTATCCAGATTAAAAACAACCCCTACAACTCAAAAATAAAAAAGACAAATCGTTCCATTTAAAAATAGACAAAGTATTTGACAGTTCTACAAAGAAGATATACAAATAGCCATAAATTCATGAAAAGATGCTCAACACCATTAGTTATTAGGGAAATGCAAATCAAAGCCAAGATGAGATACCACATTATAACCACTGGGATGGTTAGAATAAAAAAGATAGACATTAAGAGTGTTGATGAAGGGAGAGTGGTAGAGGGATATGTGGAAAAGGTCAAGAGGAGTAAGAGGTACAGAGTTCCAAGTATAAAATACATGAGTCATGCAGATGTAATGCACTGCATAGGAAAGTAATCAATAATATCATAATTACCATGTATGGTACAGATAGATGGTTACTAGACTTATTGTGGTGATCACAACATAAAATATAGAAATGTCAAATCACTGTGTTGTACACCTGAAACTAATATAAATTTGTATGTCAACAATACTTTAATAAAAAGTAATTTGTTTCAGAAAGAATGGTGGTGAGCATGTGGAGAAATCAGAACTCTCAGACATTGCCAATGGGAATGTAAAACAATGCAGTACTTGGGGATATCGCTTGGCAGTTACTCAAAGGGTTAAACAGCAATTCCACTCCTTGGTATCTATCCAAGAGACATGAAAACATGAGTCTGCACAAAAACTTGCATTCAAATGTTCATGGCAACATTCATAACAGCCAAAAAATGAAAGCAACTTAAGTGTTTATCAACTCATGTATAGATCAACAGAATGTAATCGATCCACAAAATGGAATATTCTGAGGCAGAAGAAGAAATGAAATACTTATATATCCTACAACATGAATGAACCTTGATATTATGTGAAGTGAAAGAAGCCAGGCACAAAATACCACATTGTATGATTCCATTTATGTGAAATGCACAGGAGAGGCAAATCTATAGAGATAGAAAGAAGATTAATGTTGGCTTAGAGCTGGGGGTACAGCAAAGGAGGGGTGACTGCTAATGGGTACAAGGTTTCTTTCTGGGGGTGATAAGAATGTTCTAAAATTAGAACACAATTATGTACATATGTATATTAAAATCCAGTGAATGGCAAACTTTAAGTGGGTTAATTTTTTTTTTAAGATTTATTTTATTATTTTGACAGAAAGATAGAAGAGACAGAGAGAGAGAGAGGAGGGGGAGGACCCAGCACAGTCTCCATAGTGGAACGTCATCAGTTTTTGACAGTTCCATTCCACACAGGTGGCTGTGCAGGGTGGGAACTCAGCAGGGGACCTCCCTCATGGGAGGCACGCCCCCTGGAGCTGGGGGCTGAACTGGGGGCCTCCCACATGGGAAGCACACCCCAGTTCAGCATATGGGTCCATATGAGCTGGGGCCAGGATTTGATCCTCGGACTCCGAGGCTGCAAGGCAAGTGCTTCACCTGCTGAGCCATCCCGGCTTCCCCTAACTGGGTTAATTTTATGATATATAAATTATATCATAATTTTTTTTTAAGTGAATGAGTTGAGAGAAATTGGAGGCAGCAAGTATATGAGGGCTGTCCGGAAAGTATCCAGCCAGGTAATTATTCTTATTATATTGACAATGGCTGGATTTTTTCTGGACAGCCCTCATATGTATAGACAAGGCTTTCAAGGAATTTCTTGAACCTGGAAATGTCTCATTTTATTTTTTGTAATTACCAGTATACAACTGCATTTGTTTTAACAAAAGAAGAAAGTCATCCAGATGGGATAAATATTAAGAGTTTTACCACTTACTTCTCTGTTCCCCAAGTAGATGTTTTTGCCTATTTTTCTGATTTTTAACCTCACTATTAGAATCAACCCTAGAGCATACAATGTAAGGATCTGCATCTCACTTAAGCTTTTACTCTTCATTTCTTCTTTCTTTTCTTTTTCTCTTCACATTATTCTGGTCCCATAAGGTAGGCTGAAAAAATAACCAGTCTCTGTTCATCTTATTAGAGAAATAAATACCTGTGTATGTGAAGTGAGCAAGGTCACCTAGCCTTTGGGGAAAACAGAGCAGGGAGCTGACCAGAGGCATATTCTGCAGAGAGAGAAGAAAAGAATAAACAAGGCTTCTGCCAAAAAAATGCTTGGAACTTAAAGCACTTTCCTCAGCCCAAGGTCAGGCTCTGCGTGGATGTTGACAGTGACCCTGATCAGTGGACTAACAGGTCGTGGCTTTCTCTCTTTTGAAAGAAAGAGAGAAAGCCATGTCTGATTCCAGCTGCCTGGGGAGTCAGACCCCACAGCACACGTGTAATTCCTCACAGTGGCGACTTGAAGAGCTCCCAGCGCACGTAACTACACGGACTTCGTGAGCCAAAGAGAAGGGGTCCCCTGACCAGACCCCCCACCCCACAGTGGGAAGGAAAGCTGTGGAACAGCATTACTGAAGAGGCCACCTCTTCCACCGTCCCCAGTTCTGCACATTCCTGGCTTTTGTCTTGCTTGGGAATGAGGTGTTTACCCAAAGACAATCGTGGTACAAACCACAGAGGGAGAAGGTGCTTCTGAGGTCTTTCTTAGGGGCCAGACACCCCCATAGGCAGGTGCTCTCTTGCCACCCCTCCTCTCCTTGGCTTACACACAGCCACTGACGGCACCCTTCCTCAGCCCCAGCAGACACTGACTCCTGTGAGGACAGTGCCAAGGACAGTGCCTGCCACTATCATGCCCAGCTCTGTCCGCTGTCACGTCCAGCCCTCCTCGCTCTTTGAAATCATGCCATAGTCCCCACTCCTTCTTTAGGTCTTGGAGGCTTTGAGAGCACTGTCACGTCTTTCCTCCCTGTCATCTTGCCCACCCCAGAAGTGGTGCCTTCAGCTACGCGGACCCTTCCACCCACACCCATGCGTCCAGGGGGCAATAAAGACAAATCGGCCTTGGCTCCTCTGAGGTTCCCTACCTGCTGTGCTCTCGGACCCTGCACGCACCATGTGCCCCCAGGCTTTGTCTTCTGGTTCTAGCTTCTCACCCCCACATGGACCTGACAGTGGACTTGCCCTCCTGGCCACTCAGGGTATCATCACACTGAGCCTCAGACCTGGTGTTCACCCGGCATGAGGGCGAGGCCTACTGCTAGACAGATCATCCCTAGTTGCTCCACTGTTTTTGTAGAATTCGCTTTCAAGCCCCATAATTCCCCTTCTACTTCCACCCCTGGACAGGCTGCCCTTGGTCGGTGTTCATTCACCCGCGCCAGGCACTCAGCACAGTGGTGAAGACATGGGATTTGAGAACTGATGATCTGCTGCTATGTGAGCTGTGAGACTCCAGGGGGGTCTTCTTCTCTCTGAGCATCCACGTCACATCTATAGAACTGGGAATAATAATAGTACCTACCTCATAGCTTTGTCATGATAACAATAGATGCAATAAACTTTGGTTGTTTTTTTTTTAATGTATTGTATTGTTTTGAGAGAGAGAGAAAGAAGAGGGGAGGGCCCCGAGCAGTCTCCATAGTTGTACATTATTAGTCGTGACATGGTTTCATTCCACACAGGTGGATGTGGGGCCACCCAGAGCAGGAATCCAACCAGGGGCCTCCCACATGGGAGGTGAGAACCTCCGCCAGCAAGCCATCCAGCGGTTACCAGTTGCCGCATCTTAGAATATGGGTTTGCACAGCTGGGGTGGGAAATCCAACCCAAGACCCAGTAATTGAGAGGCAAGCACTCAACTGCTGCACTATGCTGGCATCCCAGAATAACCTTTCAAAAGCGTTTAGCACAGAAGCTCAAACGTTCACTGCAAGCAGTCAGCATATGTCCTCTACTATTATATTTTTAAATGATCGTTTATTCATTCAACATGTATGTATTTACTGAGCCCCTTGCCAAGCCTTGGGATATAAATACCCCTCTCAGAGAGCAGTGGCCTCTGAAATCCTCGAGGCGCAAGGTCACTCTGGCACCCGGAGAGCAGTGACCCGGGGCCATCACACAAAGGCAGAGGAGAACAGACACTGACCACTGGGTCCTGCCCAGGGCAGGTGACCAGAACGCCTCCCGCCTTTCCACCGTGACTCCCTGGGGAAGGGGCACCCCGAGGAAAACCCGAGAGGGAGAGGTGAGAACGCCCCAGAGAAACGCCCTCCCCTCCTTTGACAGACAGCGGCCATGGCTCTGCCACGCAGGAGGGTGACATCCCTTGGGGAGGCCTTGCGGAATCTGCCTGGGACTGTTGCGGAAGTAGGAAGGACGGCTGGGGGTGGGGAGGCGCTGGAATGTTCTCCTGGCCTGCTGCTCAGTACAGGCGAGAGTGCTGAGAGGAGGGCCCTGGACATCAAAGGTTCCTTTTGTCCCCTTCCGAGTGGCAGGGCAGCCGGGCCTCTGGTGATGACTCAGGCCTGGCCCTGACGTCACCCACGCCTGGCCACTGGCCTCCCTCTGCAGCCAGGAAACTGGCTGGGGAGTGGCACTCGCAGCTGCAGCAAATCTCAAAATAAGGAGCCAACCGCCTCTCCCTCCGTCTCCCCACAGCACACCTTTCTTTTCTCTTCTTCCTTTTTTTTAAATTTTTTTAAGCTCCACGGGAGGTTTTCCTTATAGATCAGCTTTCAGAATGTAAGAAGTCAGAATGGGTGACATCATCAGAAAAATATGTGGAGCTGATCTCGACCAGAAGTGAAGAACCCAGAGCAAGAGCGCGGTGGGAACTCCGCAGGGAGTTGGCAGCATCTGGGTGTCAGAGGAGCCGGCCCCTCCGAGTAAGTGAAGGCCCACCCTGGGCCCCCTCACTCAGTGCCCCTCTGTGGGGCGCCATCTTGCTCCCTGACACCTGAGGCTTGGCAGGTCCCAGCCCAGCAGGAGGGAGTGGGGACTGCATTTGGGAGACCCTCCACCCTAGCACCCAGGGGATCTGTCTGATCTCTCTCTCTTCTCCACGGGACCAGACAAGAATGCCTTTCTCCTCAAAATTACATCTGTACACTAAGGCTGAAGCCCTGGGGGACACGGTCACATCGAGCCCTTCCCCGTCCACCCTCTGGTTTCATCTCCTCTTCCTCCTTCCGCCCTAGTGCTCTGTTTCGGACTGCCAGAGTGTTTGTTCAGAGTTCTTGAACTGTTAACTTCCTGGATCTTATACTGATTAATCAGATACAAAAATAAACCCTGTTCTAGGCAAATAGGTGCACAGTGCCGTCAAACGATATTTTCATGCTTAATCTGGTAGAAGATGGCAGCTCTGGTAAGAACACCTCTACAACCTGCCCCTGCTTACAGAGCGTGTTTCTGGGTGTCTCCTGTGGTGCTGGTTTGGGTGCCTCCATTGTCTCATTGCCTTCTTTACAGAGAGCTTATTTTCATTTCTACGTGTGCCATCTGGGACGATATGAAATGGAAGGTATTATAATGTGTCTCTGGTGTCTGTTTTAACTTCACCTAAAAAACCTTAAGTCTTTGCATAACCTATAATTTTACAAGCTCTGGAAGTTCCTACCTAAGAACGTTAAGTTTCCGAGAGGAAAGTTTTGACGTGTACGTAAGAAGTGCAGAGCACATAGGCAGAGAAGTCATACCCAGTGTTCCAAAGTCAGCCCCTGAGTTAGCATCGAGTCTTTGGGATGCCTTACTTAGCAGAGTAAAATGGTTCTTTATAAATTCTGTTTTATAATGACTAGGCGGTATATTAAACGTGAGTGTTATTTTAAAAACAATAGGGAAGCTTGCCATTTACTGGAAAACAGCGGTGAATTCCTTTGTAAACTGACAACACCCTTTGGAAATTAACCATCACACTCTAATATATCTGTTTTGGAGGTTTTATATTTTAATTTTTGTTTTATTTTAATGTATCAGGTTGTCTTGAAGTAAGGCTCTACTAAAACTACTGTTCATCTGACTGCAGGACCTGAATGCTGTGACCACCAATTGGGTGAGTGTCATTTGTCCCCAATGGCTGCTTAAATATGTTTACTAATTCTATTCTTTTGGTTTAAGAAAAAGGGAGAAGGCACAGGGATTTCTGCACACAATGCATCAAACAGGACGTGTAATAGTTAGGATAGGCTAATTTCTATAGTAGGCTGAAAAATGGCTCAATGGAAGTTTATTTCTTGCTCTTGTAACAGTACAGGTTAGTGGGGAAATTATCACGTATTCAGAGACATGGGTTGAAAGAGGCTCCACCTTCTGCAGCATGTGATTGTCAAGGTCACCTGGGATTGTTTCCACTTCCCAACAGACGTGGAAAAGAGCATGAAAAAGTGCACGTGGAGGTTTTTGTGAGCCATGCCTAGGAATAGTCTACATCACTTCTACTCACATTTGGTTGACTAAAACGCTATCACATTACCACATTTGGCTACAAAGGAGACTGGGAAATGTAGTTTCTGACTGGGTGACAGCCATTTCCCAGGGATGTTCGGGAGAGTTTCTGGAAAAGAGGTAGTCCTCTGTGGCCAGATGTAATAAAGAACCTAAGAGATGCTCAAGGATAAGATGGCAGAATGAAGCAGTGAGAGAAGGAAAAAAAGATCAGTTATTTAGAGTCCCTGACACTAGGGAACACCTGGTCAGTGGGCAAGGAACAGTAGGTAAGATTATTTTCGAGGTGCCTCTGTGCATTCTGACCCCCAGCTTTTCCATGAGCACCACCGCGCAGCCAGTGGTCAGTGAACCAGGGAGGACATTCTTCCCCTTATTTTTCTCTATAGGATCCTTTTGAGCAAGGACCCTCCCCGCTTTGTCTCCTGGTCCTGGGTCTAGTCATGCTAGTTGGAATTGTCCAGCAGAATTCTGTTTCCTCAACTTTGAACCCCAGTTGTTTATAGAAAAGCTTTTGGTTTCCTTAGCTCATGGTTCTACCTGCTCCTGCGGGCTCTGGGAAACCACCCTGCCTGACGTCCTCCAGATCTTGACACTTTTTAACGCTGGCATGTGTCGAGGGAGGGGGAATCCTTGACCAAGATGGGATCTTCAAACCAAGTTATTAAAGAAACACTTAAAGGTAGACTAACAAGGTTCAAACTGGGGAAATTAATGCTACCCTAAGGATTTGACATATAATTCTAGCCTTTTCTTTTTTTTTCAGGAAAAGGGTTAAATTGTAATAACAAGTGGTAAGCTTATCAGCCCTGTTTGGAGAACCCTGAACTAATTTTATAGTTTATGTAGCTTTTCACCATTGTTGGTCTTAGAGAGGTATTCCTCTCACTGGTAAATATCAGGGTGCTCTATGATGTCCCTAAGGCGGGGGTGGTGAACCTATGGCACGTGTGCCCAAAGTGGCACGCGGAACAATTATTTCGGCATGCGGAGCTATGAATACCATTTAAAAAATTATTGTTTATGCTCTTATAGACATAAAAATAATCGATACCTCTATCTCACTCAATGGGTTGGCACACGAGTCGAGCGAGTATATTCTTATTTCATAAACTTTGGCACTCAATCGCCAAAAGGTTCGCCACCCCTGCCCTAAGGTGTCATAAAGACCTCCAATAAAAATGGACTACAGGTGCTCACTTTAGCAACACATACACTAAAATGGACTGCTGTCTTTGTCTGAGCTGCCTGGTACCTAGTTCTCCAGTTGTGTTATCAATATCTGGCTAGACGCTCCGGTATGTGATTAAATATTGCCCTGGACTGGATATTTCTGGCACTCACACCCACACCCCGCAGACCACACATTGTCCATTGTGTGGGGAAGCCAATGCTGGCTGATTCACGGAGCCTGATGCCTGGCTTCCTATGACTGCTGCCTCACTTTGGCCCAGTCCCCTCCTGTCTGGAGGGGCCTAAGAAGGAGTGGAACAGAATAACAAGTTGATATGTTGCAAAAATGCTGCGACCTCTGAAAGTTCATTTTCTTGGGCTGGTGGGTCCTGAAAGTGTCGAGAACTGGCTGAACTAGTGGAGTAAGCTGAAGATAAGACCAGGTTGATGGGGGAATGCAGCGCCTGCTAGATGAGTGCAGCCAAAGGAGTAAGTTGAGAACAACTACCAGGTTTTAAAAACTGGAGCCAGATGGGGATGATCTGCTGCTAGACGTCCCAGCCTAATGGGGTCTGTCAGGAAGGGCAAGGCCAGTCAAGGAGGAAAGGTGTCAGGATCCATTTAGCCTGTTAATTTCAACTTCCCATGTGATCATGACTCCTCAAAGCACTAAGTGTGTAGGAACTGACTTATGAGTATGTATGTGTGTGGGGGGTCGACCTCCAGATTTCTCATGTCTAGCTGTATAGTGTGGCAGGGAGGGGTGTGTGACCACCAAATCAGACTTCTACTACTGTCAACACGAACCCTCCACAGTGTTGGCATGGCCTGCTGAGTGGCCTCCCAGGCCAACAAGGCAGGGGTGACACACACACACACTGTAGATATTTGGATCTTTAACATTTTCAAAAAAAGCGTCAAAGTAGACATCATGAGAAAAATTATACTTTCTTGAGCTCCCTTAATTTTAATATTTTATCATTAAAAATGTTTAATTCCACTTTAGGAGTATAATTCAAATTTGGGGCACCGTTGTCTTCTCACAGCCTAGGTCATCTAAGGGACTTAACCTGGACCTCATTGGTCCATGATGAGCAGAACAGGTCAGCATAGGCAGTGCCTCAACCAGTTGGTTATTTTTAATTTTTTTAAGATTTATTTTATTGTTTTTGGCAGAGAGAGACAGAGAGAAGGGGGAAGGCCCAGAGAAGTCTCCATAGTTGTACGTCATCAGTTTTTCGACATAGTTTCATTCCACACGGAGATGTAGGGCCACACAGGGCGGGAACTGGGCCAGGGTGTGCCTCAGGTGGGAACCAAACCGGGCCTCTGGCATGAGAAGCACACCCCAGTTCAGCATTTGGGTCCACATGGGCCAGGGCCAGGACTGGGGCTTGATCCTCGGACCCTGGGGCTGCAGTGTGAGCACTCAACCCACTGAGCCATCCTGGCTTCCCCCAGTTGGTTATTTTTTAACCCTAGATGTTTTATAGTTATTATAGCACAGAAGTACAAGCCCCTTTCTTACCCTGGGCCAGTATCATGAATGTTCTATTACTCCCTTTAGAGAATGTTGCAATCAGCCCACGTCATATTCACCAAGGCTAAGAATTCATGGTAATAGGGCTTCATAATTTCTCATGTTGAAATCCCCTGATTTCTTGTCAAGAACTAAGTTGGAAAACACCATACTGAAGGCTTCAGGGTTTTATTTTTTACTCAAAACGCCTCTGGTTTTCATCAGAACTTGAAAGCTTCTTCCCGCCTCCGAAATGGTATTTTTAAAAAATGTAAAACTGAGATTCTGTCAGAATAAGTAAGGTAATATTTGTGAAATGCTTTGGGCAACTTAGAAAAATGTATGGCAAGTCAAGGTGTTAATGAAGATAATTACCATAATTACGGTCAGCATTGGCATTTTGGCTTTTGATATAGCTATTAGTATGGTAAGTATCATTATTTTAATTCTTTTGTTTTTGTCTTTCTAAATTATCTTTCATCTGAGATTTTTAGCACCACTGCTTAACTCACCAAAGCATGCAGTGTAAAGATCTCCAGGACGTTTGGAAAGGTTCGACTCTAGGCCAGAGGCCTACCACGAGGCTTCTAATCTTACTCAGGTAGAGGTTTGACCCGGGATTCACTGAAATCTGTGAGGGAGGATGGATTTGAGTCGCTCTCTGCCAAAGAGAGAGAGAGAGAGAGAGATATGCTTCCTGGTGTTCTATGGGGTTCCCAGTGCATTGGTCAAAGGAGGCTTTGAAACCACTTCATGGAAGACTGACCTTGGGTAGTGTCTCCCAAGCCACCACTGTCCAAAGCCTCTAATCATGAGTGCAATCTGTCTGCTTGGTGTTGTGGGGTGGGGTGGGTTGGGGTGTTCTACACAGAGGCAGTAAGCATGAGTTCAACCCAAGAGCAGTAAAGAAGATGTCGTTTAAACTGTGACCGTCCCTCCGTGTCCTAGATCCTATCGTCTGTTATTCTGAACTGTAGCAGGAAAGTAGTATCTAGTGAAAAGGACTTTCTTTCTCCTTGACCCAAATTCCTTGGCATTAACTATACCAAGATACTTTGCAAATGAGAATGTAGTTCAAATCCACCCGAGGCCCTGGACACAGTCTTTCTGTTGTGTGAGTCCTCATGTAGCAGCCGGGCCAGGGCTGGGCCAGAAACTAAGAGATCCCTCTTCCCTCTGTTTTCTTTCTACAAGAGACAACTTTCTTTTTAAAAAGCTTATCACTCTTTTCAGATAAAAAGAGCCAGCACTAGTCACTGTACAGAAAAGGAAACAACTTTAGTAATCCAACAACCAAGCAGTGATTCAATATTAATGTTTTGATGTATTTCTTTCCAATTTTTCATAGATATTCTTTTTTCTTTTAAAGATGATGAAACATTATTTTATATGCTTTTTTCCCACCACACTTAATGTTATAGGGCAAACATTTTCCCAAGTGACTAAATGGTCTTTGAAAATTTGATTTTGAGGGGCTGTGTTTCCATTACACTGGTTGACCTATTCTTCTTCTTTTTTTTTTAGGGCATTTTGGTTGCCTATAGTGTTCTGCTATTATAAATATTTAAACATTCTTGTAGATAAATCTTTGTGGACATCTTAGGGAAAATTTTTGGAATTGAATCAATGTGCCAAATGACCCATATTTAAACTCCCTAATATATATATAGGTAAATTGGCCTCTAAAAAAGCTACCAGTATTTATTTCAAAGCTTAGGTCCCCTTCAGTTTCTTATGTTAAAGTGAGTGCTCCTGGGCTCCAGCGGTACTAGAAGCTCTGAGGGCGGGGCCTAGCAATATGTATTTTGATATAGCCTCCCAATCCTTATTATAGGATTCAAACTTGAGAACTACTAATATGCAGCATACAATTCAACAAACGCTCATTTCAGCAAACACTTATTAGAAAAACAGTTAGGGAACCCTGAGTTCCTATATCTAAACCAGAATTTAACTTAAAGTCTCTTATTTGGCTTCTGAATTTTAGACTTTTTCTTATTCGTGGTGTGGTATAATTGAAAGATCAGCTAGGGAGCCAGGAAACCGTATTAGAGATATGAGATCATCGAGAACCAAAATGGTTCATTTACCTCCTTGTGGTTACCCAGAGATTTAGTGGCAGAGGTAGAACTAGAACTTGAGTAGACACAGGGCCCAGATCCACTGAACCTCTGGGAAGCAGAAACAAGACATCATCAGTAAGAAGACTGATTCCTGAAGTGAGAGCTTGCCTCAGCCCAGGAACTTTTCCCTGCCTTCTGATCAGCAGGGCCATATCTCAGGGCATGTGTGGGCAGCACTCCAGGGTCACCCACCAAAGTCACCTAATGAAGCCAGACCATTGTGAGCCCTAAGCCTGAGGTGGTGACACTGAAGCTAGACAAGGGGTGGCCATGCAGAGCCACACCATGAGAGCAGAGGAAGAGGCGAGGTTTAGTGTCAGAAGGCAAGAGAGCAGGGGCAGGGCAAGACCCACACTGGGCAACGTTTAAGTCAAGGCAGGCAGGAGTTGAAAAGAAGACAAAGCCCGAGCTTAGAGGGGAGCTGCGTGGATTCACTCTCAGCAATTGAACCCCCACTAGAGAACTTTATGGTCAAGGGAAGCACCTGCCCCAGGCTGCACCTGCCTCTTTAAATCTAAAAGGTGTAGTGGCTGCCTTCTGATAGCAGAAGTAAATGGGAGCATCTGGCCAAAGGAGGGACAATGGGTCAGAGAAGAGGCACCTAAAAATGGAAATTTAAAAAGTTCTGTTACAGCAGAGAACAAAGTGAACCAACAACAACCAAATTTAAAAAGTCTCACCACCTTTTAAGAGGAAGTATGACTGTCCGTCCTGTTCGTATAACTCTGCTCAGACCCATCAGAACACACCCACTGGTCACCTAATAATATCTGGCTGCCCCTCCTCTCGTTTACCTCAACTTCTGGAGGCCAAATGATCATGTCGTTTCACTTTCAAGTCCAGCCTGCTCCATAGACAGCTCAGCTCCTGTTCGGCTCCTGTTCAGGTTCTATAAGTCACCAGGCCCAAGTCCATGTCCATCCCCTGTGATTGCCCCAGCTGAAGCACAAGAGCCAGAACCCAGAAGAGCATGTCTGCTGCACCCATTCTGCACCTGTTCTGCACGCTTGGGCACCAGGGAATTTGTCTGTGACCACCAAACCTCTGTGCATGGCCTGCATTAGCTCTTAGCTAACCCCATGCAAAGATCACCCCTCTCCTGAATCTTGGCCTCTTTGTCCAAACTTGTGGAGACAAGGTCATGATGAATAGAGATTCCGGGAAAGTCTACAACCACCCATGAATCAGGGACATGCCAGACGGAAAGTGACTTTCCAGACTGTGATTTGACTCCTCACTGTGATGTTGGCCTTACGCAAAGCCCGTCTCCCCGGTGTCCTAAACAACTTCCTTGGCTGAGGCACCTCCTGCCACTTCGATGGCATTCTAATTGCTGACAGGACCCGACTCTTTAGGCCAGGAAAGTCCATGTGGTGGTAAATAGCAGTGCTTCCAGATTGAAGTCTCAAGAGGTAGAAGTCTGAGTTCTGTGACATCCAGACAAGATGTCCACATGCTGTCTTGGGTGGTCAACAGAGTAGGAAGTCCAAGGGCAAACAGCGTGCACTGGGGCCTGTGATCTGAGTACAGGTGGTTCCGTCTTTACCTGTCCATGTGGACTCCTCCCCCCACACCTAACTTTATTCACTGAAGTTAGTTCATAAGTAACTAACTGTAAGAGTAAAGAGCACTCCCACAGTCTCTGGCCAAAGCTGCAGGAAGACCCTGGCCCAGGCAAAGCCTGTCCCTGCCCCTGGCTCCCATATCACCTCATGACAGCGAGGGTCACTGATATCAGCTGGGCCAAGAGGTACTGCCTCAAAGAACCCAGCATCGGCAGATGGCGATGTCCCACCACTGCCGCCAGGAACAAGCAAACCTTTGGGCTCCCCCGCAGTACGAGTCCCATTTTCCATTGTAGAAATGCCAGAGAGCCCAAGCTTCTGTGTTGATGACTATGAGGAAAGTTGGAACCGTAAGATGTCTACAGCGGCCCCACCCAAGCCGTGAAGGCCCCACACTGTCCCGCCCTCTTGACTGGGGACATGAAAGGAAGCCCCCTACACATCCGTCAGCATGGAGGAAATAAAAAATACTGAGGCTACCCAGTGCTGGTGAGAATGTGGAGAAACTACCTCTCTGACTTTGCTGGTTGTGCCACCGCCGTGGAAGACAGTGTGACCGTTTCTTATAAACCTGGGCATTCACTTACCATACACTTTTACTCCCGGGTATTTTCGCAAGAGGAATGAAAACAGGTTCACACAAAAACCTGTACGTGAATATTCAAGCAGTTTTATTTCTAAAAGCTTCAAACTGGGAACCAGCCAAATGTCCTTCAGCGGGGGAATGGACAAACCGGGACATCTGTACCATGCAATACTCTTCAGCAATCAGAAGGCACACACTTCACATACAACATAAATAGATCACAGGGGCATTCTGCCATGTAAGCAAGCCAGGCTCACAGGGTTACATACGACATGATTCTCTATATATAACATTCTCAAAGCGACAAAATTACAGTGAAAGAGGACAAATTGGTGCCGGAGGTTTAGGGCTGAAGGGCAGATGTGAGGACTGAGGGGTAACACAAAGAGTTGGTGATGAAATGGTTCTGTATCTCGATTGTGATGATGGCTACTCCAATCTACATGTGTGATAAAATATCATAGGACTCTAGACACACACGCACACGCACATACACATACACCACATGTAGAAACTGGTGACATTCGATTAAGGTCTGTACCTGAGTTAATAATATAGTATTGTACCCATATCGATAGCTTGGTTTGAAAATGTACCATAGTAGTAGACGACATTATTTATCATTGGGGAAAGCCAGATGAAAATTTTCAGTTACGGTACTATTTTTGCAACTTCTTAAACTATTTTCCAAAAAGTTATTAAAAGCAACTTTTACTAAGTTTTTTTTTTAAGGGTTTTGTTTTTTAAAGAGCGTACCCCACCCCAGGAAAGGAGGATTCAGCCACTGGCTTCTCTTTCATGAGCAACTCCTATTGTTTATTCTGCTGAGTTCTGATGGCTTCTGCTGAGGCATCCTGGTGGCTTTGGCCTCACCCTCGGCTTCTCAGAGACGCTCATCTCAGATGAAATGAAGCTCAAGAATTGCAGCACTGAGAATGCACATGCCCCTGTCTCCCCCCCCCCCCCCCCCTTCCTGAGACTGTAACTTCAAAGCAAGGTAAAGACTCAGAGATCTAAGAAATGGCCTCACTGGAAAATCTAGGACAAATCATCCTTCTCGCCCTGCACAACAATTTCTTCTCTGGAATGGCTCTTTGTCCTCTCTGCTCTTTACACAGATTATTCTCTTCACCTTCACCAAATGGCCCCTCCTCTAATGGAAGGAGATTAACCCTTCTCTGCCCCCTTGCCACCTCATTCAGCTGAGGGCTTTCTGCTCACCACGTGGCTCTCTCCGTTGGGGCCTTGTGCCCCAGCTGAGCCCAACCTTCCCTCAGCAGCACTTACGCCTCTGTCAAATAAATAGCTTTGTGCCAGGCTTGACCCTGAAAAGACAGTTTTGGAATTTTGAAATTAGGGGAAGCCGGGATGGCTCAGTGGGTAAAGTGCTTGCTTTTCAGCCCCAGGGTCCGAGGATCAAATCCTGGCCCCAGCCTGTGTGGATCCATGTGCTGAACTGGGGTGTGGCCACCAGTTCGGTTCTCACCAGGATGAACTTCCCATGCAGGAGGCCCCTGGCCCAGTTCCCCCGCCCACCTGTGTGGCACGAAACCATGTAGAAAACTGATAACATACAACCATGGAGACTGCTGTGGGCCCTCCCCCTTCTCTCTGTCTCTTTCTCTGTGTGTGTGTCAAAAACAATAAAATAAATCTTAAAAAAAATTTTCTTTTTAATAAATTTACCATGAGCCACCTAGGTTTGCAGTATGGAATTGCACATGGCCATGGGCGTTCAGGGCAATTGGTGCTCATGTGCTCACTACCTGAGGGGCCTGCCTGTCTTAACGACATTCTAGCTTTATTGACTCCCTTTCTCTGCGGAAGGATCCCTAGCATCACCTAAGATTGAGGCTGAGCCTACGGGGTGGGTGTGTATGTGGCATCCTGTCCGGATATGACATACACACTGTCCCCCAGGGCTGGCCTCAGCCCCCAGTTTCTTACCATGCTTTATTTATGCGTGGGACTCAGCTCACAGTGAGCAGGGTGCATCTCTTGGGCCTGGCTGCGAGTTGCAGATCGGGGTGGGGTGCCCGAAAGGTGACAATCAGAATTGTTGAACTTCAGTGGGCGTGGACAAATCTCCTAGTTCTGCACCTTTTGGTTTCAAAACCATACTGAACAACGGAAAATGAAACCTGCAACTTATTTTTAGCTGCTCATGCTAACTCATGAGATTTTTCTTTGCAAGCCAAATTGGATAAAGGCAACTTCAGCGGCCAAACTTAATCTAATTGTCTCAGTCTAGCAACCAAACCTACTTCTCTGATACTCTCAAGTGACACTTGGTCTCAGGTGATATTTTGGCCGATATTGATTATTTTGCTTAAAATTATACTTAGTTGAGATTTTTTATTTAAAAAAAATTAAACAAGTATACTCTAATATTTTCTTCTGAGAAGAATTGGGAAACTATAAACTCTCTGTCCTGGCATCTATTCATTAATTCACTTAATCTATTACCATTTATTAAGTACAAACTTAAATGAAAGCTTAGAATTTTTTAAAAATGGAGCCAGTGTATTGAGTTACCAAGAGCAGAAGACTAGAAATGAAGAACTATGGCTTTTATCCTGGTTGTTAATACTGTCTTTGAACCTGATTTTCTCCTTCCTCAAAGAAAGGGTTTAGGTGACATTCTCAAAAGTGCCTTCTTCGTCCTATAACTCTGTGAAACAGGCTCTGTCCCCAAGGGCCTGAGGAAATGTGGAAGTACTTTTGGGAGGCCATAGTATGCTATCAGCTCACTCCTATTTCTGTCTTCTCTTCCCCTGTCCTCGGAGGGACAGATTTAAACAAAGCCTGTGGTCTGCTTGCCAGAAAACATGTAGCTCACCTGGTAAACAAGTGATAAAGAGCTTGAAAGACGTCCATAGGCATTTTCAGTGCCCAGGTTCATTTCTTAACTCTTGGAATGAGTTCTCCAGTTCTAAGTGGCTTCACGATACACAGCTGAAGATCCCACTGGTAGTGGGGGGAGCAGAGAAAAGACCCCCAAGTTTGGTGTTGGTTAGTCAAGAACACACCCATATGAGCCCCTCTGTTGTAGGTGATGCTCCACGTACCATTTGGGATGAATAGATCTTGCAGGAGGCAACCCTGAGACATGAGGAAAGGTAGATAATTCAATACAGCACAAACTTTTTGTGCTTTTATCTTTAGTCCAAAGGAGGTGAAGATTCATGGAGGTTTGTTAAGTGGCTCTGTTGAGAACAGGTGCATGGTTGTGGCCCTTCTGAGCTACTGTTATTTTTCTGAGAGGAGAGAAAGCAAATGAGTTTGTTTCCAGGTGGGGTCTAGGAATATTTGTTGCCCAGGAAGAAGAAAGATCAAAG
This sequence comes from Craseonycteris thonglongyai, assembly GCA_004027555.1. NCBI lineage: Eukaryota > Metazoa > Chordata > Mammalia > Chiroptera > Craseonycteridae > Craseonycteris > Craseonycteris thonglongyai. Next base: position 37,612 of record PVKE010012683.1, read on the forward strand.
GAGAGGATTATGCACCCACATGAGGTGGATCTTACTGATCTGTAAGAATTCTTTCTTCTCTACCTTCATTTATAGCCCACGCTCCCCTTTCAACCTAGTTGCCAGTCTAATTCAGGATCTAGAAGACGTTCCTGTATTTGCTGTCCATTTGGGGTTGGCAAGCAGTTGTACCTCAGAGACGTATGGACACACCCAATAACTTGGTGATTGCCTGAGGGAAGGGGAGGAGGGGGGAGGGAGAGAGAGAG
>PVKE010012684.1:0-37862 GCA_004027555.1 Craseonycteris thonglongyai
AGGAACCATAGTTTATAACTCTATAGCCCTGGAAGCTCCCAAGCACAGAGTCTCATGTGGGCAGTGGTAGGTCCAGAGGAGTAACTGCTTGATGAGAATGAAGAAGCGGCATTTCAGCACTGAGTGCCATGCAAACTCTGTCCCCCTTTGGAAACATCACATTGAAGTTTCAGGAATTAATGCATGTGGTAAGAGAGTGAATTTAAGGAAACAGAGCCCCAGAAGGCATATGTACTCAAGACATTTAAAAATATACAAATGTTCTAACAAATTCATAACCAACTAAACTGTGATCTAATCCATCCCATATTCACAGACATATTTCAGATAAAAGAAAAAAGGAAAGTAGCAAAATTAGTGGAAATACAGAGAATACTTTCACTAAAATAGTTGTCCTTATTAAAAGTATTAAAGTGATTTAAAAGCAGTTGACTATGCTTTTCTAATGGTAGGAAAATTCAACTTACACTATTGAGGAAAAAGAAAAAAACATTAAAATATGTAAAGATTTTATTTTAGAATAATAAGTAGGTAAATTCTAAATACTTCTGGATAAAGTATAATTATTTGTTTTATGAATATTCTTTAAATAACATTTTTCTACATTTTATGTGAAGCCTATGTGTTGTATTTCATTATTCTATAGTTCTAGTGAAGTCTCTAGAACTAAGGCATAAACAGACACCAGTAAAATATGACATGACTCATATAAACCACCCATTACTACAGAACATGAGAAGTAAATCTCAAAGAGCGCTTCTCTCTAAGAAAATCTTATTTTACATTTGTTTTAATATTTTTTTAATTATGGCATTTGATTTTATTATGCCCCTTCAGTTCATTCTATAAATATTCAATTTGCAGTTATATCCTATCCATTTATCTCCTCTGCTAGATTGAAGTGATATATAATATGTGAGTTAAAAATATGATATCATAGAATAAGCAAAGATTTAAAAACAAGTGTTTCAGTGGTTCACCAAACACAAACACACACACACATACATAGAAACAGAGAGAGAGAGACAGAGAAAGAGTAGGGGAAAGCTATAAAGGAGAGATGAAAGTAGCAGATAAGGCAGCTACAATTTAAAAAGGGTGAACAATGAACAAAAAAAGTTATTTTCTGGCTGGATGTAGTATCATAATGGTTGAGGTGAGCACTCAGTTTTATTCTAAGAAGTTCAGAAAACATTTATGAGTCCATTCCTGGTGTGTATCTCATTAGGTGCTGGAGACAGAGGTCAGGGGAAAGGAGATCAAACATCAATGATACAGTCCACAGGCATTTGTAGGTGCCTAGATGAATTCATAATTTAATAGAATAAACATGAGTAGAAGTGGAGAGACATTTTAGGAAGACTGTATTTAGAAGAATTACTCAGGTAGAAAATAAATTTTCCTGCCTTTGCCACATTTAAAATTTGTCTCCCACACCCTTTCAGGATCTATGGCTTTAGAAAAGAGAAAGTTTCTCTTCATAAGATAAAAAATGTTCTGTGGTTTATCTAAACAGGAAGAGAGAAAGTGAAAGAAGGAAGGGAGAAGAAGAGAAGAAGGAAGGGAAGGACAGGTTAGAAGCCAGAACAATGGCTATAGGTGGGGAGTTGAGGAGCTGGTAAAATTTTGCAGTGTGTGTGGATGAGTGGAGGTGGGCAGGATTAGGCAGTGGCAATGATCATAGAGACTGATAACAGTTCTATCTGTTAAGTTTCGGGTCTATTCTTTGTCTTTCCTAAATGCTTTACATAACTGAACTCAAAGGGATTGATGTAGGGGGAATTTAAACCTGCTGAGTTTCACAAATGGATCAATGTCGTGTAGCATCAAGATAGCATTTACTGAACAAAGTGCCCAGGAGGAAGCCATGAGAAGGCCAATTGCTTGGAAGATAAGTATGGTATGAAAAGGAGATATCTATATATATATCCTTGAACCTTTCTTCTCTTTAACAACCTCTCCTCTAGAAGGCTTATCTCATCACATTGTGTATGTTCATGTGTGTATAGCTTTTATTTATGTAAATAAACTGATACATAATGTAAGTCAGACAGAAAAAGTCAAGAATCATGATTTCATTTATATGTGGGATATAAAACTGAAAACAAACAAGACATATAAGCGAACAAAAATTCGTAGACACAGAGGGGAGGGGCGGTTGTAGTTGAGGGTAAATGAGGTCCAGTATATGGTGATGGAAGGAGTGCTGACTCTAGGTAGTGAGCACACGGTGCACTATATAGATGGTGTATTATAGAACTGTATACTTGAAGCCTATTTAATTTTACTAACCAATGTCACCTCAATGATTTTAGTAAAAATTTAAAACATACATTATATACCGGTATAATACATTTTTATGGGCTTCAAGGTGATGAGAGGAGTCATGTAAAAGAAAGGTTTTTAAAGAGAAGAAAGATTTGAGGGTCATATTTTGGTGAAGCCTCACCTTGTTGATGCATCTTTTCAACACTTACCTTCCTTATAATTTCTCTGTGTACCTGCCTAGTTCCTTTGTACCCATGTACCTACATATGTAACATTTGAGTTCCTCAGGGGAGGAAATGTGTTTTTTCAATTTTTTTTATTCCCACAGCTAGTTCATGTTCAGTGCACGCAGTTTTACCAGAAATATTTTGCCCAATCAAAGAATAAATAAAGGAATGAACACATTATTTCAGAAAAGCCAAATAACATGAGATTTTTCAGGTAAAATGTTTACCAACAACAGCAGAAGAATGAACCATCAATAATATTATATTAGGTCATTTTCACTGAATTATGATCTTACAGATACACATCCAAATAAAAACATGAATAAATTGCTCTGTTAAGTGTTAAAAAGGACTCTTAGTCTAGTTGAAAAGCACTTAGAGAGAAGTAATATTTTCTGAAAAGTAATCCTTAATGCACTGAAAAACTAATTAGGAAAATTGCATTCTACAAACATTGATTTCACTGTATAACATATAAAATGTGTTTATTCTCTGTTTTGTCCATGGTCTTTAGAAGTAGGATGACTAGTTTAATAACATAGACATTATAACTCTTGGTAGACTTTATTTTAAAACTCTGTGACCTGACTTTACTAAGGCACTTCTTTTGAGATCATAGCTATTGAAAGTAAAATCAATCACTTTAGAACATAGGGCAGAGCAATAAGCATCAACTTATTTTAATTAAATAGCCATGGTGTTTTGACAAGTTGACATATAATTTCAGAATAAGTTATTCCAACTGATTTTATTTACAGGCTACTCAGAAAGAAAGGGTTGTTAAAATGGCTGTCTATCCATTTTAACATGTTCAGCTTTGGGAATACCTTGTATAACTTTCTTCAAAGTATTTTAAACTCCTCTTCACAATTGTTTTATATCTTCATTTTTCTTACTCAAGGGGTACACTCATGTTTGAGGACACTGTAATGGTAATTTCTGTTATAGATCCCAAGTGATGACATGGAATAGGGCTCATGATATAAGTGTTACCTGGGTCAACCATAAATGTCTACTGTCTTCATATGACTAAGAGATTGAATCTCAACTTTACTTACTGTCATCATTTTGTGCATCTGACATCACTGCTGGTCCAGTGGAAAGAGAAACTATTCAAACAGAATGATGGAGGGGAACACCAATATATTTATTAGTAGCTCCAACCACTGGCCTCCAAATAGTAGACAGACACACCATGGTAAGCCGTCTCCTGCAGCATGTCCATCCAAGTGGGCAGTCTGCCAGAAATGTCAGAGAAAACACTGAAGAACCAATCATGAGCACTAGTGTCACAAACACGCTCAGTTGAAAATGAAACTAATAATTTGGTTAACATACTATATCGATCACAAATTATGAAACAGGCAGTAAGTTTTATAGGGATTATTATAAGCAAAAGAGATCACTCAAGTTTTTATGAATAATGTGGGAAGAAGGTAGCTTGAAGGAATTATAAGATTTCATTAAGCAAGAGGAAAATAGAGACATTTAAATTTTATTCCAATTTAAATACTATAGTTCCTCAGTATTTTTTTTTTTTTTAGAGCTAGAACACAATTTAAAAACTGGGAAGATATAAATTGTGTACTATTGCACATGAACCATCATTCTTTCAAAGCCACACGGGGTAGCAAGATATATCTCCTTTACATTTTATTTTTTCGCTATATGCATGGTTGATTTCAAATACCGTGGAATGATTAGTGCCTGATCATCACCCCAGAAAAAGATCCCTACCTAGCCCTCATCCTCATCTTCATTTGTATATCATGATTGGCCCTGGAAATCATGTGTAGCAGTTGCTACTTGTCATTGTACCACTTATACATGATTTTTTTAATGCAGTGTTGAAGACCGACACAATCCATTTCATCAGGCCCTTGACTATTCTGGGGCTGGTTTCAAACTCAGAGTATAGTTATACTTTAGGTCAGAATGTTACCAGGTTATGCTACTGTTAAACATTCATCTGTCTCCAGTACAGTTGGGACAATACTTTGTAACTACTTTTAGTGAAGTGTAAAGACACTATGGATGATTCTTATGACCACGGTCACCTCCATTAGAACCAACTGAGTGCTGTTTAAAAATTCATGTTCTTGGGTCTTCCTCTTGTATCTAGTGGTATCAGAATCTCTAGGGAATTTGTTCTATGAATGTGAATTTTTATTTAGCCCACATGTGATTTCTCTGAAACTCATTGCTCTAAAGTAATTCACTGGTAATAAGTGAATGTTTGTTGCTATTTTGATTCAGGGGACTTTACATAAAAAACCCCAAGAAAATTTTAAATTGCCAGATACTACTTAAAATTTATTGCTTTTGATGAAGTTTGAGGAATTGTTTGGAATTTTGCATTTTGTCCATAAATCCACATCATTCCTGAGGTGCAAATTGTAAAAAGCTGAACAATTAAAACGAAGTACAGTAGACTGTCTGTTAACCAAATTCAAGCAACCGGCATTCTCAAGCAACCGGCAAATTGCTTGAAATTTTGCCGGATGCTTGAGAGTGCTGGTTGCTTGAGTCCTTGTTAACAGAGTCTGCTTACTACATTTATCTGGCATCTACCAATCCCCATGGGTGCCAGTTAACTGAGAGTCTACTGTATGTACCCTGTGCATTTTTCTCTAATTTTTGATGAAAATATATCTCATAAATACCCCTTTGCTGAAAAATATATTCATATCTAAGATGCTTAGCATTTATTTAATCTTTGTGTGATTTCAGTAGCTTAGTATATGTATGTGATAAGTTGGGTAAGATTTGAAGTATAGGAATAGCATGAAACCAAAGAAGCTTTATTTTTATTAGTGTTATAACAAAACAACTTACACACAAAAATATGTGTCTAAGGAAAAAATAAAAATTAAGTGTTTAATTTTTAGTCATCAATCCTATTCATCTTTACTTGGGCCTTCCAAAGTGGGTAGGTGCCTAGAAGTGTCCTTTGATTTAATGAATAGGGTGCTAGGTTTGGACGCAAATGAAGAAACTTGGGGACTTGGAGGGAGATTTCTTCCAATGCAATAGAGTAGTAGGAGCCTGGAAATAATTGTTTTGGGGAAAAAGAAATAGAGAAAACATGAAGGTGATAGTTGCCCCAGCCAATAGAACTTGGGAGAGAGGATTTTCTGAAAAGTTTTGCTGTATCATATGCAATGTTTTATCCTACATCCAGCTTTCCAAGAAAAATTTTGGTTAAAAATCTGAGAGCTGCCTGCAAAAAAATCCAGCCATTGTCAATATAATGAGAATGGTTACATGGCTGGATACTCCAGTCCTTTTGGCATTATTTTCCCCTAGTCTCAGCCTCCTCTTTCTATTCAAGATGGGTTTCTGGGCAAGAGTCAGGGGAAGGACAAGGTCATACAGGCCAAGGTACTCTAATTTCTGGAATATGAAAATTACTTACAAGTGAGTGTAGAAATCAGGTCTGGTGGGTGCATTTGCTTTAAATTATTACTATCCCTTAAATCAATATTTGAAATTGTTTGTTCTTTTACTTCCCAATACTCAAATTCAAACTATACGTGTCTTTCTTTTTAATCCAGTTTGTCAAATCCCCTTCTGCCAACTACCCCTTAAACAATGCTATTCTTTGGGATTCTTCCTGAGCCTCCCTTAACTTTTCCTCTCAGCTATTTTTCCAAGGCTGTTTCATCCACTACCATGGCTTCAAGTCCTCTTTGCAAGCTGGTCTCTCTCAAGTCCAAATATCTCTGCTGGATTTCAGATCTAGTTCATCACATCCAGACCACCAAATATCATGAAGCCCTCAGTTTTCCACTCAGCCACTAGAAGCCAAAAAACCTGGGAAATAGCCAAGATTTCTCCTTCTCACTTACCTTCAGGTCAATCATCATGATTATATATTCTTCCTGCTAAATAGCTCTTGAATCTGTTTCTCCTTTAGACCCTCATAAGCTATGCCTTAGTTAAGGTTACCGTCAACCTTCATTTATATGAGTACAATATAGTTTCTCTTCTTGTAGTCTTATACCATTTTTCCAAAGTAATGTTTTTAACATAAAAATATGTTCCTCAAAATTCTTTTAATAGAAATTTCTTTGCATGCTATACTAGGCCTTTCATCCTCTAGTCTAGCCCATGCCTAGTTCTGCTGGCTTCTTCCTGACTATCACCCTCCTTTTCCTCCCCCACCCTACCCTACCCCTACATCCTACACTCCGTGAGTTCTGAAATATCAACTGATTGCCCAAGTCATAGTGCCTTTTTCGTGTATAGGCCTTTGCACATGCACTTAAGGGCCTATCCTCAGCGTGCAAGCTTGGCTGTCCTCAGTGATCTTTCAATCCTCAGTTTAAATGATACCTTCCCTGTGAAGCCTCATCTGCCTCTCTCCAGTAAAACCTAAATGTTCCTTTTATTATATGTCCATGGCAATTTCTATAAATTTTAGTTATAGTTATTCCTCTGTCGCATTGCATTTGTTTGCATGTGTATAATTGTGGGAATCACACAGAGAACGTTCAACAGACATTTGTTAAACACAGACCAGTGCTTGGACCAGTACCTGACAGGTCACTGGGATTTAATAATCATGTTTTATTCCAAATGGAAGCAATTTTGTTATTTTTTAAGGTTATTGGATCAGTATATTTGTATGAGCTACTTACTATAAATTCTCTATGTGAGAATCATATTTGTATTGATCAGAGGTTGAAAATTTTGTTTTTACAGGGTTTATTTAAGGTCCTATTGACTTTACACAATTTATGCGTTAAATTTGGTATAGGTTCTAGAAATAGTTATCATCTAATTCAACTTTCTTCATATTTTGCAAAGCACATCCATTTCTACCCAGAATAGAATCTTTGTTCTGACTCTAACTTGTATTGTCCTGATCCCTGTTTTGGCTCAGGTGAACTTTTCAATTTGAAATGGTGTCCCCCATGACTGGTATTAGTGTACATCTTATAGATGGCTGCAAAAGGGGTATAAGAGTGATAGAATTTGGTACTATGATTGCAATTCCCTTTATTATGAAAAAGGCTAGGAAAATTCTGATTACAAAGTCAGCAGAAAGAGATTCTGAGCCTGGCAGACCCTGTTAGATGTTCCTAATCTCTGGAAGAAGAGAAGTGAGAATATTTTGACTGAGCCTTGACTTACCCTGTCACTGCTATTAATACCAGAGAAGAGAGAGCAATGCCTCTCAGAGGTGCTTCCTTGTGAATGGAAGGATGGGTGATGGCAATGACCGACTTTTATATTAGGAGTAAATACTTCTATTGTTATGATGAGAAAACTACACCAAGTGAATTGAAACTGTAAAAGCTCAGCATTCTCTGTTAGTCATAGAGAATCTGTCATGTTTTATTAATTTATAAAAATAAACATTTTTGATTGTAAACTATTTAATATTAATAATAAATTTATTTTGTACTATGTTATCTTGGTATAGAATCACTCAAGTATTCACATTCTAAAGGCAGGGGTACATTTTAATATATATTATTATGTATTTATAATACTATAAAAAGCTATGGTTTGTTTTGATAAAGAAAATGTGTAGGTTTTAACAATATAAGCAGGAAAATTTGAAACAGATTCTCATAAAATGAGATTTTCTAACTGGAAAAATTTCTAGCTATATGATCTTGGGCCATAGTTTAATTAGAGTAAAATGAGTTGATTTTTGTCAGACAAGCTTTGTCATGGAGAAGACACTGAACTTACTCTTCAGCGTAGTCCTAGTGTTACCATAGTTCTGTCTGCATTTGTATGGTTAGTAGCTCTGAAACATTTTCCATTTGACCTGTCAAGTTCTCTAGGTAATAATACAATGTGTATTTCTGAGGTTAATACAATGAGAACATACATATGCCACATAAATGAATAGTGGGACATTCGTTTAAAATGATTAATTTCCAGAGACCAGGTGTGTTTAGGCACCTTCACTATTTCTGTTCAACTCCATGGAATGCTTCTTCTCACTACTAAAATGGCATTCAGATTCCCTCATCTCTCAGTAAAACTCTGTCTGATTTTTTTTTTTAATGTTTTATAAATTATTCCCATCTCTGAATAGACTGTATCTTGCTTATCAAGCTATAAAGAGTAGGTTACCGCTGAACTTGAGGGAGAAGGACCAGTGTAAATAGTTTCAAAACTGCTTTTGAGATCTGCTTTGTTAGGACTGTACAAAGTGGGGGAGGCACTTTCCAATCTAATTAATATATTAACATACAACTAGAGTTTCATGACACCTAGTAATCTACAGGGACATTTTAATACCAATTTTCCAGGAAGATTGTAACAATATATATACCACCAATAGTGACTGAAAATACCTGGTGTGGTAGGCAGAATAATGTGTTCCCCCTCAAGATATCCACACCCTAACCAACAGAACCTGCAAATATGTTAAGTGATATGGCACAGGGAAATTAAGGTTGGAGGGAAGTTAAGGTTGCTTATCAGCTGACCTTAACAGGGAGATTACCCTGGATTGCTCAGGAGGGCTCCAAAAAGGAAGAAGGTGGCAGAAGAGAATGAGAGGTGGCAGCATGAGGACTTGGCCCAGCTCTTCCAGCTTTGAAGATAGAGGAAGTGGACCAGTAAACCAGGGAATGAAAGCAGGCAGCATCTACAACCAGAAAAAGGCACAATAACGAATTCTTTCCTAGAGCTTCCAAAAGGAAGGCAACACCTTGATTTTGCTCCCTAAGACTCTTTTTGAACTTTTGACCTCTAGAACTGTAAGGTAGTAAATGGTGTTGTTTTAAGGCTCTATGTTTGTATTAATTAGTTACAGCAACAATATAAATCTAATACACCTGGGTTTCTTCACATCTTTGCTGACACAGGGTATTTCTTGATAATTTTTTCAAACTTTTAGTAGTCCAAAGGTCAAAAATATTGTATTTCTATTTAGTTATTTCATTATTAGTTAGATTGAGTTTATTTCACTTCTACTAGATACTTGATGGATATTAAAATTGCATTATGAATGTCCAGCTCATGAGTTGATCCTATTTCAGTATTGAAGCTTTAATTTTTTTCTGATGCATTTGTTTGACCAGTAAGCATCATTTTTGTCATTGGTATCTAATACATTAAGAGAAGTGCTGACTAAGTTTTTATCAGGAATTTATGGTGAATTTTTATAAAATAAAGACAACTTTCCAACATTGCCAGAGATGATCACCTGTTTTACGTGTTTGCTTTTTGTGCTTTCTACTTTCCTCTATTGATGTAATGATCTGTGAGAATAGGTATCTTACCTTGACTCATCCTTATATCACTAGGGTACACCCTGTTTGGTGGTAGTACGATATTGTTTAACATACGCTGAATTTGGTTTTGCATGTGTATTTATAAGTGAGATGTGTGTTTCCTCTTTTCCTGCCAATATCTGTCACATTATGTTAGTCCTATAAATGGTTAAAAGCCTCCACCTCTGCTCTGCTCTAGAATCACTTCAATGTGTTGAAACCTGTGAGCACTTCATTGTTCCACGCCTTGTTATGCATCCCCTTTCCCTACCCCATTTTTATAATGTCAATATTTTCAATGGTATTTAGAAAGGAAAATAAATATATTATCTCCAGTCACCTCTCCTTACTCTTCCTTTGTTTTTAACATCAGAGAGAGTTTTTACATCCTTAAGCCATTTCTGTAACTATGGAAGGAAAAGAAGGTGAGACATAAGAAAAAGTCTTCTTGGAGAGTTGTTGGCAGCATAGTTCTAGGTGTCTATAATCTCATTAGATGTCTTTTCCTAGGATATTTTAATGTTATTACAATTATCGTCACTATCATTATCATGGTTATGTTTGTTTACACTATATCAAATTACAAAAACATTGTTTGTTTTTTTATAGCATCCACTTGGACTACATTAATACGAGTGTCTAAGATAAAAGAATAGCCCCATGTTACTTCATCATGGTCAGAACAAGTCACCAGAATTGTATTGAATTTTGAGCATTACATTTATAATGTATTGACCTTTTTTTTTTAAAGATTTATTTTCATTGTTTTTGACAGAGACAGAGACAGAGAGAGGGGAGAGGGCCCAGAGCAGTCTCCATAGTTGTACATCATTAGTTTTTGATATACAGTAGTTTCATTTCACAGGAGGCTGCAGAGCTGTGCTGGGGAGGAACTGGGCCGGGGGCCTCCCACATGGGAAGCGCACCAGAGGCAGAAGCCAAACTTGGCATCTCGCACATGGGAAGTCCGCCCCAGCAAGAACCAAATGGGGGGCACACCCCAGTTCAGCATATGGGTCTGCATGGGCTGGGGCAGGAATTCAATCCTCAGCCCCCGGAGCTGCAAAGCAAGCGCTCAACCCACTGAGCCATCCCAGCATCCCTGACCTTTTAAATTACAAAAGTATTACAAGTTCTTCGAAAAAAATTTGGGAAAGCACAGAACAAAAAAGGAAGAAATAAATTACTTATAACACAGTCATCCAGACAAATCCATCATTACTTGTAGACTTTTAATTTATACCGTACATATAATTGCATGTATTTTAAAAAAGAACACAGTTATTCTCTACATTATTATTGTTTTGTAACCTGATTTTTCACTTCACAATATGTTATTAAAATTTTTCACATCATGAAATATTTTTTCACAAGATTGTTTTAATAAATGTATTATAATATTATCTGTGAAGGTATTAACAAATTTCCTATTGTTAAACATATGTGTCCATTTTATTATTATTTATGGTGCTGCAACAACCATGATACAATGATTATAATTTTGAGATAAATTCCCAGAATTAGAATTGTTAAGAGGCTTGCATATTATAATGTCTGCTAATATGCTTAGCCAAATTTCTCACTAGAGACTGTTTTATTTATCATTCCACAAGGACAAGTATAGGAAAGTGACCATTCCCCTCACCAACAAAGAATATCAATCAGATTTGTATTAATAGTTTCTAGTTTGATTGGCAAAAAAAAAAGAGTATTGCATTTCGATATACATTCTTTAAATTACACATGTTCGTGATGATTAGTTCAATAACTCTTTCAAATTAGTACCTTATATAACCACCTCAGGGGGCCTGGGGTAGTATAGCAAACCACAACCTAACAAATCCCTCATTCTTCTGTCAAAACACATGAACGTCCACACTAAAGTGGAGCATGCAGAGACCAGCAACATTCTAACTTCTCATCAGGTTTTGCCACTAAACGAGCGAGGTCAGTGTAGGTTTTGCTGCTACATGAAGCCAGAAAATCTTTATTTTCAGAACTACTTCAAAATTGAGGACAAGGGATGGTGGGCATGTTGTTCAGATGACTGTTTTTTTCTTAAGTCTATTGGCTATTTGTATTTATTCCTTTTGTGAACTGATGGTTCATATCCTTTGCTCAGTTTTCCTTTTTTAATCAGGATACTTAATAATTGCCTCTATTCTATATTGCACCAGTAGCCTGTAAGAAAAGCAGTGTGTGAAATTTAGGGCTACAAATCTATCATCTACTGTGATTTTTCCATTATAAAACATCTCTGGTCATGTCACTTCCCTATTTGAAATCTTTTTGTGGTTTTTGTTGTCTTTAGGGGAACTTTCAGAGAACTTTCAGAGATCCTTAACAATCCAGGCCTCGTTTAGAAGCCTCACCTCTCTCTGTTGCCGCACTAATCATCCAATGTGCTGCCCAAATGAACAGCTGGATATGTCTCAAAACTCAATAGGTTCACTCAGCTTTCCTCTTTCTCAAACCTGAGTTTCATAAGCTATCTGATCTACCAAAGGCCCTTCTTCTCCAGCCTTTAGGCATATGTTAAGTTCTAGGTAGGGCAGTCCTTGGGAGACTGTTTCTGTCAGGATTCTCTCTGAAATGTCACCAATGTGACTTTAACTAGCAAATAACTCTGTGAAAAACCCCATGATGTCTTTATATGTATTTACATATATTAATATGTAGTGAATATTATCAGTCATAGGCAAGGTACTAGTGCTGCAATGATAAACAAAATATATACCCTTTCTTCCAAGACCCTCAACATCTCATAAAGAAAAGAATTAACAAAAATTAAATGGGAAAGTTTAGTGACTATTTAAAATTGGAGAGGAGTTCACAACTGTATAATTTACATTTAAGCAGTCATAGAAATTGGAGTGAATTAATAATGCATTCAGTCTCAAAAATATGTTTAAGAGAATAAATAAAAGAAAAAATTAAATTTGCTTGAGTTATATAGAGGAATAACGGCATTTGTGTTCTAAACCAAATGCATAATTTTTGCCAAAATGATTAAGTGGAAGATGTTTATGCTTCTGTTGAACATTTGATCGATATTATACAGCATATTAACAGAAAGACAAGCTCATTTTTACTTGCTTTGGAATTCTATACTGTTGAATAAAGTGGCTGCATGACTTTGTGCAGTGTGCATAATCACTGAATGTCTTGGGACATTCATACTTAACACATGAGTGTGTTAAGTATTTTAGCATCTGTTCTATTTATATTTCATCGTGGTCATTAATGGATAATTTTCCCTTCCACAATATAGGAAACATTTTTTTTCTTATTGTTACACAGCAATTTGAAGTAGGAACTGTAGTTTTTCTAGCAGCAAAGTACTCAAGTGTATTGTTTTGGAGTCAGTCCTTTCAGATGCCAGTGTGTTGTGCAGCTGAAGTTCCAAGTCAATAAGAACCCCACAATTACCAAGGTCAGAAGCCCCCAATATTTTAACTCCATATCTCCACACTTCCGGAGCTGGCCAGTGAGCCATCATAGAATGCCCATTAAGGAAAATACATTCCTCAGTGTTACACAGTGAGTTAGATGGCTAGAACCAGGCCCAAACTTCTGTGACAGATTACAAATGTGTTTTTCTCTGTGGAGCAATGAGCCAGTTAAGTGATTTCTAAATTGTAGACTTGTCATCCACATGCAGTTTGATGTTATCTTTAGTTGATCAAAAACCTGAGCTTTCTTTCAAGGTGATTAATAACCCTTTTATTTTGAACTATAGGACATTTTGAGAGTTTTATTAGCTAAGGCTGATTTCCTCTGCAAGTTCCAAAATGGTGTGGCGCACAACACATTATGAACTTGAAGGCATGAGCCATCGTATTTATCTTAGTATCACTACCATTCAACCAGTGTGGTGCAGTAAGAGTTGAATGAACTTTATTTGCCATGAATGATAGAAGCTACCAAGAATTTAAGCACTGTTAAAACTCCCAGTTTTATTTAGAGTTTATATCTTTAAAAAACAGTACATGTTATTCTGCCAGCAAGTAAACAACTCCACGAGGGAACTATTAGCTCTCACAGTTAGTTCAGTCATTCAGCTCCTTTTGGAAAACTATTGTCACAGACCACACATAGCAGCAAATTCTAGCTAGGCAAAGAAAATGTTATAATCAATGTTTTCATTTTTAATTAGAAGGTATCTTTGGTTGAGGTTTGGACCAATCTTTCCCAGTGTTCAACTAAAGTTTAACTCCATTTCAATCTGTTTCTAGAGAGTTCTAAAAGCTTCCTGTAACAGAAAGATCTTATTACCAGAGAGTTCAGAGACCTTGAAAAGCCTGGTGTAATGAGGTAAAGAGAAAATTAGAAAGAGGTTGTTGAGAGGTAGAGTATGTAAATAAAAGTCTCCTGTTGCATCAATGACATTGTCTCAATGATTTTTAATTGATGTATAGTTGATATACAATATTATATTTGACTACTCTATGCACCTCATAAAGGTAGAGTCATATGGTATTATACATTTTGTGACAATTTTTTTTACTTAGCATGACATAGTCAAGGTTCATCAGGTTCATCCATGTTTTAGCATGTAGTATGTCCTTCCTTTTTAAGACAGTAATATTCTACTATATGTATATAACACATTTTATTCATCCATCAATAAAGACTTGGTTTGCTTCCACTTCTTGCCTACTGTGAATAGTGCTGCTGCGAACATAGGTTTACGAATATCTGCTTGAGACCCAGCTTTCAATTATTTTGTGTATATACTCAAAGATGGAATTACCAGATAATATGCTAATGTGAAGATTTTGAGAAACTGCCATACCACTTTTCATAGCGAATGTGCCATTTCATATTCCCACCAATAGTACACAAGGGTTCTGATCTCCCATGTTCTCTCGAACACTTGCTAATTTCTTTTAAAATTATATATTCCATCCTACAAGATTTGAAGTGGTACCTCATTGTGGTTTTGCTTTACATTCTCTAATGGTGAGGCATATTTATTTCTTTAAAATTATGAGCTTTTTGTTTCGGTTAAAAGAAAAACTTTATTTTTAAAGTAGAGCTCCCAATAACTCTAGAAGCCCTATAACCCTCCAAACTTAGATGCTGTAGGGCAGAGGGTACACTCTTAACATGGTGAACTAAGTTGGCTAGAAGCCATAGTAAAAAAATACATGTAAAATAATGTTCATATATATTTTATTGAATGCAATATATCTAAAGTATTATCATTTTAAAATATAACAATATAAAATTATTAATGAGATATTTTGCATCCTTGTTTTACACTAAGTCATTAGTGTGCATTATCTATTATTTATCATACATCTCAATTCTGACTGTCCACATTTCAAATGCTAAGTAGCCACAGGTAGCAAGTGACTATGACATTGGATAGGTCTAAGATCTTGATCTAATTAAATATTCATTAATGCTTTAGACATTCTAAAGCAAGAACAACCAATTATCAGTGTGATTTGCAGAAAGTCTGTGCACATGGGCAGTTTGTGTGTGGATGAGGACGTATGGCCACTTCCCCTCCATCCACACACTGACCACGGGTCTGTACACACACTCAACCATGGCAGCATACCTCCTACTGGAGAGCAGCAGCAGGAGAGTCGCACTATTTTTTTATGTTTCTGGAAGGTGATAGTATTGTTTTATACTCTTTTACATCTTAAAAACCTCACAGTATTTCAACTAAACTATGTCATAAGACATCGCTCTAGTAGTCTGGAGAAATAACCACAAATGTTTTGATTCCTCAGCAATCAATATACCATATAGACAAAGTTTGGAATCACACCCCTTATGATTTGGTCTATTTCTGTATAGAGGTGACAACTTGAATATTTGATTTGTGGACCAAATAACGGCCTTTAAATCATTTCTAATATTCCTCCTATTGGGATAATTCAAGAAAAATTTTCTTCCTTTTTTACTAATAGTGGTGTTTCATAAGCCAAGAGTCGTATTTGCAGCCAGCCCATTTCAGTGCTCCTTGGGATGTATATTTGTTTCACCTACATACCGCCTGCACACCGAAGAGTTAAAGTGCTTTTAAACAATTAAGAAGGAATCTCCTGTCAGGTTAATCTTAAATGTTGACAGTTTGAATCACAGAGTAATTGTTCATGAATTAGTGATGCATTGAGGTTCTTTGAAATTTAATGGACAATATTGACTACCTTTCTAAGAGTCCTATAGAATTTAAAAAATTTCACAGCTCAGAGTGTCAATATCCTTTCTTGTACAATGGATTGTCACCTTCCATTTGGGGAGTAGCTGCTGCCCAGGGCACTGAATCCATGTCTGCTTCCACTCTTTAGTCCCCCAGGGCATCCAGCTATACAACAGTGCTCCCTGGCACTCACAACCCCATGAACTGATGAAGAAAATGTTTATTATCACATTGGGCACATGGGCTTTACTTATGCTGCCAAAAATAATTAAAATAATATTTCATCAATAATTATGCACATACCTATGAAGTACCAACTCTGCTAAAGGTGTAGCGCTAATTAATCTACCGTGTAGATCAGGCACATTTAAATGGAGCAGCTTCTCTTCTTTTACATGTATGGAAACTGAGGGCCAGAGAAGATACATCCTGTGACTGGGTCACTTACCAGCTCTGCCACATGGGTTACATTATGTAACCTCTCTGGGCTTCAGTTTTCCTTATAAGACAGAAGCAATAACACTGCTGCTAAGTGTTGCTGTAAGAAATAGGTTACATAAGGTTTTATTTTAATCTCTTCTCTCCTTGTCTTCACTGTGCAGGAATGGAATAAGCAGAGCATTTCACTTCTTATTAGAAGGTGAAAAAAAAAAAAGCCTCCTCATTTAGATAAATGAAGTCAGTCTTTCACTGAGTTATACCAGATTGCTCTGTATCAGACAAAGAACTGGGCTAAATGAAAAGAAAGCAAAATGAACTTTTTTAAGACTACCTTCAAATACCACATAATAATATGGCCACTGTTAAAATTTTCTATAGATCCCTATTGTAGTCTAAGTTAAAAGTTATAACCCCAGCCTAATTAATGTATAAATTCTCAAGCACTAACATAACCCTATGAAATATTTTTATGTGGAATCAGCTTATAGCTAGGAGCTTATACAAACAAAATTGAATAAACAAACTACATGCACACAAATATAGAATTTAATTTCTGTGAAGTTACTGATATTCTATTTCTTTTTAGGTGTGTGTGCATGCACACACACACAATTTAAACTAATACCAGAGAATTTAAAATATTTATACCTTTAAAATATTTTAACTTTAAAATAATTTTATACAAAAGCTATACCTATTCAGTTGAACTGATACCAAGAGAGTTAAAATGCCTTAGTGCCTTGACAGTTTCTTGTCCCATTACATACTTTTATTACAATTGATAAGAGTGAAAGATTGCTAGAAAGTTATGCTTCATATAGCAAAACTACTAAAAAACAATGGTGTAGTCCAAACCACCCAGATAATTTGCACACTTCTCACCTGTCTGATACAGTATTGTTCTTACCAGAAGTGCCTTTGATCGGCCACTGCCAAGTTTCTTGCTTCAGACTGCATGGTGTAAATGCCATTTGTGATTTGATAAGTACTTATTAAATGCCAACATGATGCCAGGACTTGGGCATAAATTATGGTGGACACAAATGGCATTGCCCTTTTGGAGCCTCAAATCTAGTAGCAGAAGCAGATATTACTCAATGAATCATACAAATAATATATGTAAGTACAAGCTGTGGTGATTTTTCTTATAGAAAAATACAGCGAGACAGGAGAACATTGAAAAAAGGAGAATTGGCATGGTTTGGAGAGCTTGGAGAGATCACTCTGTGACCAATCAATTAGGTGAAGGTGATGTAGGGAAAGCATGTGAACTTTGAACAGATAGAAGCTTCAGTTTCAAATCTGTCTTCTTTGTCCTGAGACAAGTGGCTTAGACTTTCTGAACTCTGCTTTCTCATTTAAAGAGGACTTGATTGTATTTACTTCGAGTTCTTGAAGACTACAAAATCGATTTGTTAGTGGCTGGCACAGAATGTGCGTTCACTGCTAAACAATCGTGTTCTTTCTCTCCATTGCTCCTTTTTCTTAGTGCCTCATAAAGTTGTGTTCTTCTTAAGTATTATTTGAAATCCCATTCAAGTCAACGGCAAGAACATAGAATTGTATTGGCTGTGGAAATACTGAGATTCAATTTAGGGCACTTTATTTCGAGTCAAGAGCTTGACCAGTAATGTAATTAAAAGGATGGATACATTGACTTTAGGAAAATTGCATGCATTATGTATATCATTAGCTTGACTGAGTAAAGCCATATGACTTAATGGAAAACCTACTGAACTAACAGGAGAACATGATTGTAATAGAGGAACTTGAAAAGTCATTTTGCAGCTCTGGGCCTCAGGTGACTCCTGAATCCTTTCTTAGCTATGTCATCTTGGGAAGCTGAAAATGAGGTTAGTGCCATATCACGTAGCTGACTCTTATTCTTTCAGATTCTTAGCTTAAGGCTCACCTCCTTTGAGAAACCTGCTCCAACTACGTAAGGTTTGGGTTATGTGTCATTCCCCTAGACGCCCCTGACAAAGAACACTACAGCTCTTCACTGGCTGGCTGTGTGCAGGACTGGTTTGTCCCCTCACTATGCTCTCCATGAGGAGTGGAACAGTGTTCACTTGCCCTTCAGTTTTTGTCACAGCGACTGACACTTAATAGGTTTAGTGAATATCAGGTGCATCACCTGAGATATTATTTTTTTTAAAAAGATCACAAAAGGGATTTTAAAATGAAACATGAATGGATTATTTTTGTAAAATTCCAAGGCAGAACCATACTTACTTTTGCTAAATTGTTGAAAATATTAAGACAACTTTTGGATATTGTTATATTCATTGTATCTCCTGAAGAAATATGAATTGCTGTTTGTGGCTCAAGAAGAAAAATAAAATCATCTCCTGGCATCAAAAAAAAAAAAAAAGATCACCAGTTATATGTTCAACATGATACAGATGTTCTGAAAAAGTGTTTAGAAAACATTGGCCTCTCACTTTCAAAAGATTACAAGTTAATAAGGAGAGGAAGACTAAAAGTACAAACAAAAAAATCAGACATTAGGACATCATAAAATGAGGTACCCTTTATGAATTCTTTAGGGAGCTCCAGGGATGGTCAAGAAAATTTGGGGGGTTTTGAACTGGAAGAGAATTCACTGAGTAGAAAACGAAACAGTGGGGAACATTATGAGTGAAATATGGAATACCGTGTTGATCGAGGCTTAAAAAGAGCAGCAGAGTCCATGGTGCTGAGCAGCAGGAGCTACCACTGGACAGGCAGCTTGGAGTCCGATTATTACGGAGGGTCTTAAAAACCAAGAGGAGTGTAGACTGGATGGAGTTGAAAATGTGGAGTCCTTGGTGGTATTGAGTGTGAAACTGACAGGCTCAGAATAAAGTTGCTACATTTAGGGTCGATTTTAGCCAACAAACTCTAAAATAAGGCTCTGAACAAAATAATTTTTAAATACCTTTGATTTAAATATTTTTTATTTCTAACTCATATCTATTTCTTTCCCCTCACTGATCACCGTAGAAGTTCAACCAGGGAGGGTAGTATTGACAGAGGAAGAAGCAGATCCTCAGAGAGGTAAAATAGCACATTCAGTGTGATTTAGTTAATGAATGGCATAGTCAGGATAAAAAAAGAAATAATTCCTGAATTTTAAATCTATATCATTAAAATTCAAACAAAAATTTATCAAATGGTATCAGATCTTAAGGCTTCAGTTTTCTATGTATAGTGTCTAAAGACATTATTACCATAATTGTGATGAAAAGGTACAAACATTTTTTTTGGTGAGGGTTTTTTGCTTTTAGGCTGTAAATCTGCACAACAGAAATGGAGAGCATTAGTCAGATTTTGCTGGATAGACCCAAGTTTATACTACTCAAATGTAATACTCAAATAGTAATATGTATTAATTTAGTTTTATGTCAGAAACCAGGAACAATTCTTGCCATTACGGCTGCATAGACTTTAAAATACAGTTTTAAAAGGAAAATATTTTAAGTATAAGAAATAAAACAATAAATTAGGATTTATTACAGAGGCTGCTTTTTCTGTAAAAGAGACATGGTATATATTCTATAAATAGAACAAATTTAAGAGATCATAATTAACATGTTTAATCTAATATCTTGAGTACTGTTAGTTGATTCATACTCTTTGGGCACAGAATATTACATGTGATCATGTATTGATTAATACCCTGTAGAGAGACTATGGAATTTTTTTTAAGAGGACAAATTCTACAGTCAGATTTTCTGGGGTACAAACCCTGGAATAAGCTCCCCTCTCTCCTCCCCAATTTACTAATATCTTCTGCAAGTTTTTTAACCTCTGTGAATCTTATTGTCTTTGTCTACAAAATGTGGGTAATACTCAGTAAATTTTATCCATGAATCTTTAAAAATTTTTTTTTTAATATTTATTTATTTATTTTTAATTGTTTTTCGACAGAGAGAGAGAGAGAGAGAGAGATACAGAGACAGAGAGAGAACTGAACTGGGGGAACTCCCAGTTCAGCATATGGTTCCGCATGGACTGTGGCCATGGCCGGGATTCGATCCCCGGCCCCCAGCGCTACAAAGTGAGCTCTTAACCCACTGAGCCATCCAGGCTTCCCCTAATCTTTTAAATTAAAAAAGCAATAAAGACATAAATTGATGTTAAGGAATAAAAAGTTCTCACGCTAGCAAAACCACCATTAAGCATATATTTTATACACAGATGCAGACATACATATAGTTCCTATTTTCCATGAACTACTAATTTGTATTCTAGAACATGGCTAAGCTATTTCATTTTCTAACCTTTCTCTATAGGAGTGTCAGTATTAGGCTTGCAAGAAAATGGAACACAAGCTTCTATGACATTTTACTGATTTTTAGTGATCTGTGATGATTAATGAGGCTTTATTGGAAACCAGAAACAAATAATTCCTGGATTCCTGGTCTTATGTTTTAAATTAATCCACTAAGCATTGAAAAAATGCCTGAAAGTTGCATTTTAAAAGCTTTTCTTTTTTTTAACCAAAGCATTTCTCCCCTCAAGTAAGCTCTATACGTAAAACATAGTCTTGATCATTGAGTAAATACTTTGTAAATGTTTAAATCTAGATTCTTCAGGGAAGCCAGGATGACTCAGTGGGTTAAGCGCTCACCTTGCATCCCTGGGGACTGAGGATTGAATCCCGACCCCAGCCCGTGCGGACTCATATGCTGAACTGGGGAGTGCCCCCAGTTCAATTCTCACTGGGGTGAGATCCCGGCCCAGTTCTTGCCCTGTGTAGCCCCCACGCCCATCTGTGGAACAAAACTATGTGGAAAAATCAATGATGTGCAACTATGGAGACTGTTCTGGGCCCTCCCCCTTCTCTCTGTCTCTGTATCTCTCTCTCTTTGTCAAAAACAAAAAATAAATTTGTCAAATTATATAAAAATTATATAAATGTTTAAGTCTAGATTCTTCTTTTTTGCTCTTCCTCCCCTCTTGTGCTGCATTGTACATCTGTTACAAATATAACAGATTATTCATTCTAAACAACATGAGTAAACTTCATCAACAGGATGCACTGTTGGTTAGAGCAATTCTTGACCAAAAAAAATTTTTTTTTCATAGAAACTGCTAACAGAGGTAGTATTATGAAGTTGATCATGCAAGAAGCAAGACTGATCTTTTATAATATTATATGAAACTTGATGCCTTCAGTAACTTCTATGCCTTTCAGGTGTGTAACATTCCTTTGTGATTGTGAAAACTTGTAGATAATACTTAGTGGCAACTGGCAGGGTAAGAATGGAGCAGTGCTGCTAGGAGGGGAGAGAGATCCAAGAAGATGAAGGGGTGATCTCATTCCCAGTGCATCATGCTCTTTGTCCTTCAGAGACATCCTCTGCTATCGCCTGAAAGCCTGACGACGTATTTCCAAAGGCCAAACCACACAGATATCTAAAAAGAAAAATAATGTCTTCTGGTTGAGATGAGGACAATCACCCTTGCAAGAGATCCTTAGGAGTTAGTGTAACAGCATGCAGTCCATTCTAACACACCCACTGTCATCTCATAGTCAGTGTGTGCATTTAACACATTAGTTCTGTTTCCTTTTTGTCCTAATAATGGTTGTTAAATTGTTAGTGTGTCTTATAATTCATAGTATTTCAGAATTGACAAAATATGACACTTTTCTCACCATGGAGAATTGAGACTGGATTGACTCCATGGCAACATGGCAATCTCAGATAGATAGATAGATGATGATAGATAATATATATTCACTTTATTTAAATATATTTACTTCTGGGAAAGCTGGGATGGCTCAGCAGGTAAAGCGCTCACTTTGAAGCCCCGAGGACCGAGGATCGAATCCCGGCCCCGGCCCATGTGGACCCACATGCTGAACTGGGGTGTGCCCCCAGTTCAGTTCTTGCCAGGACCTATGTGGGAGGCTCCCAGCCTGGTTCCTGCCCTGCGCAGCCCTGTGCCCACCTGTGGAGTGAAACTATATGGATAATTAATGCTGTCAACTATGGAGACTGCTCTGGGCCCTACCACTTCTCTCTGTCTCTCTCTGTCTCTGTTTCTCTCTGTCAAAAACATCAATAAAATAAATATTTAAAAAAATAAAAAATATATTTACTTTATACATAAATGTGTATGCTTTAGCTATTAATATAACTATATATACTTTAAATGTAAATATGTAATATATACTTTAATATACATATATTACAGTTAATATAATATATATTAAAGTATATATAAAAGTAGATATGTATATGTATCTACTCAAAGTATCTTGCCATTAATTGAATTAAGGAATGCAGAATATAGGCAAAAATGTAAATATAACCAGTGTTGATGAAGATAATTATAACCTAACAGTACTTTTTTCCCTTGCAAACCAGAGAAGAGAGAAAGCAGTGATGAATGATTAAGAACCACTGACTTGTGGTAAGGATATGGGACTGAATATATAAAGTAAAAGGAAAAGCACTATTGATTTCTGATTTTAAGGGATACTATAGGCTTTCTGTTAGAACCAATGTTTGCAGAATCTTGCTCTAAAACTATTTTTATAAAAAGTATTTTTAAAAAGTTATTAAAACTATTTTTAAAAAAACATGTCTTGAACTTCTAGGCAATTGATTAATTATTTGAGAAGGTTAACACAATGTCCTGATCTAAATTAAGGTAGAGAAATGTAGGCTAAGTGTGAGTATAATTTGGTAGATTCAGAACTGATTGAAATTTTCACCTAAAAGAAAAAAAACACTAATTAGAAAGGCAATGTTAGTCTACAAAGTGATTTTTCAAATGTATTTTTATTGGGTTTTTTTGACACAGAGAGACAGACAGACAAACAGACCGAGACAGAGAGAAGGGGGAGGGCTCAGAGCAGTCTCCATAGTTGTATGTTATTAGTTTTTGATATAGTTTTACTCCACAAGTGGGCACAGGGCTGCACAGGGCAGGAACTGGGCTGGAGCCTTCTGTGTGGGCCCCAGCAAGAACCTAGCTGGGGGTACACCCCAGTTCAGCATATGGGTTCGCACGGGCCAGGGTGGGGTTACAAAGGGAGCATTCAACCCACTGAGCCATCCCAGTATCCCCTACAAAGTGATATTTAAAAGCATACAGTAGGCTTTTATTTTTAATCTTGTACTTTTTTTCTTTTTAAATAAATTATATAAATTGTATTTTGGTAAAATATGCAAATAAAACAAAAATGGAAGGTATAGCTAATATATTGGATAACACACTCTAGGCCAAATCTGAGAAGATGAAGCTTAACAGAAATTAAATGAGTATTATCCATCTCACACACACACACACACACACACACACACACACACACACACGCACACACAGATGGTGGAAAATAGGCTTAAAAGTAATTTGTAAAACATTTTTTTAAATAGTGGATGAATACTAGATGTCTGTTGTTAATTTGCTATCAAAGCAGCAAGCTAAGGAAACCAAGGAGGAAGAGAAAACACCATAAAATTAGAAACGAGAAGAGTAAATAACCATGGATATGGAAGAAATTAAAGGAATACTTTCAAAAGAATTTTTAAAAGCATTATGAAAATATATTTGTACATGCACACAGACACATTCCAAAGCCAGCATCATACTTAATACTGAAATATTAGGATTCTCAGTACATGGTCTTTCAACTTAGGAACAAGATACAGCTGTTCTATCAGTGAGAGTTGGTTGCAGACAACAGAAACCGTTCTAGAATTGATGATGAAATTCGTGGAAGAGTTGGCAGAATAAACTCTAGGCTTAGGCTCTGGTATGTCTCCTAGAACAACCTCCCAGACCAGGTGTGGTAGGAGCCAAGAGCTCCTACCACTTGTAGTTTTGAAACAAGGAAATCTGGCAGCCTCCGCCCCAACTGTTAGCTCCATGTCCACCCCAACTCAGCAAAATTTATGGTAACAAAATGAATGTCCTACCCACTGCTTCTCAATACCTGTAGAACTACACATTAGACTCCGGGTCTCCATGTGGCTGATAAAACCCAAAACCTCTATGATAATGCTTCTGGTTTGCAGAACTGACAGACCAGTAGCACAGCTCTGTTGGTCTCACTTCTGCTCTTCAAGCCTTATAAGGAGACATCTTCTTGATTACAGTGAGAATCTAAGCTTAAAGCAGTCCTGCAAAAGCTAGTCTTAGCTCTCCAACGTCTAGGGAGCAATAAGTGATTCTGACAGGAAAATGAAATGGCCATAATTGAAATGACCTGAAACAACTCCCATGTTACTACCCCATTGCTCTGGAAGTCGCAGCCAATGGAATTAAGCAAGAGAAAGAAATAAGTAGAAAGCAGAAAGCAAAATGATCATGTTTGCAGCTGATGTAGTCATATACTCTGAAAACCAAGAAAATCGGCACAAATACAACTAGAAACAATTAGTACTCAGAAAAATACTTGGTTTTAAAAATATTATATAAAAATCAAATAACTTCTCTGTAATGAATTACCGATTATAAATGCAATAAAAGACATTATCCCATTTACAAGAGCAACAACAACAAAACGGATGTGCCAGCTGTCATAAAGTTAACAAAAATATGTAGGTTTTGTATAAAAAAGCCCTTGAAATTTTCTGCTAGAGTAGATAAGAGAACACAAATATAAAAATGTACTTCGCTTTGAATAGGAAGATTAAATATTACAGATATTTTAATGTGCTCTAAATATATGTATATATCCATATCAGCAAGATTTTTGTGAACCTGGTAAAATGAAAAGCAATACATACGCAAAATGATCCATGAAAAGTCTGAGGTGCCCTGACAGATTTCAAAATATACAATGAAGCCACAATTAAAATTGTTTCTGCATAAGAAGAAATAGACAGAAGTTTACTGAATCAGGGTAAAGATTTAGAAAACATCTAAAATATATATACAAATTACTTCATGTAAAATGAAGGCAACATTTTGTATTGATGAGGAAAAGATAGATTACTCAATAACTATTGCGACAACTGGCTAGGTATTTGGAAAAAAATAAAGTTGGATTAACACCTAATTCCTCACACCACTTCTAGATAAAAAGCAAATATATGAAGGTGAAAATTGAGTAAAGAATGAGAAATGAGAGTTGATAAATATAAATGTGTAATAAACTTATCAAACAAGGTTCAACCTCACATAATTTAAGAAGAACTCATCGCATTAAAGATGCGCCGTTTTTACCTATCAAAACTGAAGGCTACAAGCCTGCCTCTGTAAACACTGAGTTGGCTATGCTTTCTTCTATTCTGTGAAGGTTAGCCAGTTACCACCGCTCAGTTTTCAGTAACATCTGGGGAGCCTTTCTATTTGCTTCTCCGCCAGTTTCCAGCTATACCGGTTCTATCCTGTTAAAAATATATATGAGGAGTAGGGAAGCAATAGCTAAACCTCTCATTCCTAGCCATCTAACTACTTAGTGATTCATATAACGAATTTGTTCTCTGGATGTGAAGGAGGCTGGAGGTTGTGGAGGAGGGGAGAGAATTGACTGCATTAGAGGCATCTAGATGCCTGTTAGGCATGTTTGAGCTTCTGACCATTTAAACATTTTCACACTTTAATAAAGATATAGTATCTACAATAGGGTTGGTATTAGCGGTGCTCTTCCGAGGTGGTGAACTATACCTGGGATAGGTTCAGGTTTAGGTACTGCCCTCTCAAAGAGGCTGGAAACTAGCTAAAATACATTGAGAAAAACTACCATAGCAAGAGGGAATTTGTAATCATGCCAGGGTCAGCATCCAGATTGGTTAGTTGGAAAAGGAAGAACTGGGATAGAAATTATAGTAGTGTGTATGGGAAAGGAACCTAGAAGGGTCATCACAACGTATTGGTTAAGGACTCAAAGGATATAACTGCATCTGGGAGGATGTGAAAGGAAACAATTTTGGACCAATTTAAGAAGAGAATGCTAAGCAGTGAGGCTCTCCAAGGAGGCTACTGTGGCAATTGGTGAGTTCTCCCATCACAGGAGCTGTTCTAAACTAAATCTATTGTCAGGTTGAATCAGTGGAACAAAGCAGATAGAGATCAAACTCTGGGGTTATTAGAGGCTGTCTATTCCTTACTTGTCCTCGCTGTTAGTAGGAGTCCCCACATATTTTAAAAGACAAAAGGAATAGTTTATATAAGAAAACAAACTTGAAATAGGCTATAAAGCTACAAATCAGCCACCTACGTAGTTTCTAAGGTACCAGCTATTTAGAGCAGAACCGAAGTAGATCGCTTGTCACATCCAAAGGCCACAGAACCACTTTTATTACCATTTTTTCTAAAGGTTAGACCACTTTACTACATCTAAGCTTCCAGGAAAACTAGGGAATGAGCCCCTCCCCCATTTTCAGCTGAGCTTCCAGCTGATAGATTCTAGGTAGCTGCTTCTAGACAGCGAGAGTGGGTGTGACCTTGGGGTGACTGTGGTAAAGCCACTTGGGTCTGACCTTGTTTTCCTCACAAACCAACAAGTCCTCAAAGTGAATGCTTAATTCCCCTGGGAAGATTTCTGGCCTCTGTTCCAAACAATTACTGAACTAATTTAAATTACACAAACACAAACCATTTATCAAGGTCAGTTTACAATGATTTGCATATCTAGGCAAAGTGTTCCCAGTATGAAGGGTGAACTTAAGGCTAACTAAAGCAGAAATGAAGTGCTGATTAGTCAAAAAAGGAAAGAAAGAGAAAAAGAAGAAGGAAAGAAAGAAGAAAGACTCATTAAATATTTAATAATGGGAGAGTTTACAGGTCGGTTACCTATATGTTGTTTCGTTAGTATGAGACAAAAAGGTATTTTTCTTCTTTTGTAATAACCTGAGAAGCAGGCTACTTTGCAAGTTTAGATTGAGTTATCTGACTTCAAAGGATTTTAATATTCTTGACAAATAACTAGAAAGTGAAAGAAAAGAGTCTTAGCCCGCTTGGAGAGTGTATTTCCAACCCAGAGAACAAACTCAACTCTCTCTTTCAGGTCTTATTTCCAACAGCAGTACTCAAAGTCTCTAAAATTTAGAAATTGTGTGTTAATTGCTTCTAATAAACTAATCAGAACAAGACATTTTTTGCATTATTTCACTTATATGAGGTACCTTGAATAATCAAGTTCATAGAGACAGAAGAAAATGGATGATACCAGGGGTCCAGGGGAGGGGGCAATGGGGAGTCATTGATCAATGGATACAGAATCGTGGTTTAGGCAGTTGGAAAAAATTCTTGGGGCAGGGGGATGGGGAAGCCAGGATGGCTCAGCGAGTTAAGTGCTCGCTTTGCAGCCCCAGGGACACAGGAGCAAATCCTGGCCCTGCCCATGCAGACCCATATGCTGAACTGGTGTGTGCTTCCCATGAGGGAAGCCCCCAGTTTGGTTCTCAACCCTCACACCTCATTCTGCCTCTGGCTCGAGGGGGTGTGCCCAGTTCCCACCCTGTGCGGCCCCTACCTACCTGTGTGGAATGAAACCATGTGGAAAACTAATGATTCACAACTATGGAGACTGCTCTGGGTCCTTTCCCTTCTCCCTGTCTTTGTCAAAAACAATAAAATAAATCTTTAAAACGATTTAAAGATGAGGTTGGGCAATAAAGTAAATGTACTTAACATTACTGTATACTTAAAAATGGTTAAGTTGTTTAACCATGATTTAAAATAAACGCCCAAAAAAGTTAAAAAATCAATAAATTACACACAGAGACAGGAGAATATTATAGTGCCTGGCTTAAGAAGAAGTCCATGGTTTTGCATCCAGCATGTCACGTCACAGTCTCTTCCAGAGTAGTGTTGTGGATGGGAGGAACTTGTCATGAAGCTGATCATCTCAGAGTGTGTTTGGCTGGCACTAAAGTGGATCAGGATGCCCAGGGCTGGGCAGTGGGTGGGAGAGTTGAGGGTCATGGCAGCGAGTTTGTTAGCCGGGATAAGGTCAGAGAGTTAGGGGCAGCTGGGCAGTTCATACTGCTGGGTTGCCTGGCTTGTTTGGTGCTGAGCACAGGCTGATGGGGAGTAAATATTTATGTAGCTCTTATAGTAGTTGAGAAGTAAGTAGGAAGAAGCAGAGTTACATTAAAAACCATAACTACAATGTCACGGAACTATAGGTAACCTGTTAGTGCCACCTAAGAACCATAAGTTGTGATGAAAAGCAAATGTCTTTTGCATTACATATTTTTAATAATAAAGACATCATATGGTTTTCACATCCTTCAAGGAAATCCAACTAGGAGTATGGTTTTCACCAAGAGAAGGCTAAACAGGCATCTCAGGCCAACTTCATAGGCATGCCACCTTTGCAGTGACAGGGTTCCATGCTCCAAAGGGCTCTGCACATAGTTGCATATCCATGTTGCTTTTTTTCTACCCAGCCATAACTACTGCATGGAGATGAGCCTGGATAGGATAAGGTCAAGGTTCTGTGTCTAGCTCCCTGAGTTGGCCTAGGATTGCAGGCTCTCCTGTACCTCCCACCTGGATGTCTCATTGCTTACGGTGGGCCTGCCCAGAGAGGGAGTGCATTCAACCAGTTATCCAGTGCTAGATCAGAGATCTCAACTAACTGGGAACTGGAAACAGGAAAGGGACTTCCAAACTGTAGTTCGGGACTTGGGGGCTGAGGTGAAGGGGCAGAAGAGAGACAATAGGGGCTCCTCTGGTGGAAAGGCATGGTGGGAAGGGAGATCACTCCATGTCTACAAAGGCAAACACTGTGAGAAGGACTGTTGTCAAGCCACAGTTGTCTGAGCTGCGATGTTTAGAGAGAATCTTGAGGAAATTGTATTAGCTCTGAATTTCGGTTTATTTCACCAGCTCCCATTTCTACCATGCATGTTCCCCTCAGTTCCTTTGTCCTGTGGAATATTGGAAGGAACTGCACCCTGACTGCAGTCTGACGTGATCTCAATTCCTGGAATTGTCATGGAGTAGGTGGGACACCTTGGGTAGCTTACTTTACCTCTCTGAGCTGAGTTTACATTTTTTTATTTTATAAAAGAGAGATAAAAACCCATTCAAAATATTACTGTGAAGATTAAATACGATAAAATATGTCAAGTGTAGAGCACAAAATAGATTCTAAGTGACTTGTATTCATTATTGATATCATCGGCATTACAGTTATCACTCGAGTAACAAAGGACTAAAGACGCATCAAACAGACTAGCACGAAAGTCTGTAGGGATGAAGGTAAACAGAAAGCTAATTGCTATTCATTTACCCAGTGAACACCATCATTGTTTATTTTTAGATTATTATTTGTATGCACAGATATAATTAATTCTACATTTAAAAATGGAAAACGGGGGATGCTGGGATGGCTCAGCAGGTTGATTGTATCTTGCAGCCCCAGGGTTCGAGGATCGAATCCCAGCCCCACCCTGTGCAGACCCACATGCTGAGCTGGGGTGTGGCCTCCAGTTCAGCTCTTATGGGGGCATGTCTTCCATGTAGGAGGCCCCCGGCCTTGTTCTTATCCCACACAGCTCTTCACCCAACTGTGGAATGAAACTATGTAGAAAAGCAATAATGAGCAACTATGAAGACTGCTCTGTGCCCTCCCCCTTCTCTCTGTCTCTCTCTTTCTCTGTCTCTCTCTCTGTCAAAAACAGTAAAAATAAGTCTTTAAAATAGAAAGCACATCTGAATATGAGCACTAGTACCTTTAGATCCCCCTTTTATGACTCTGCAAATAAGGTGACTATGTGGAACCATGTAACTCCTTATCCTCTACTAAGATTGTTTTTTTCACTTCTAGGGGAACAGAATGTTTAGAGCTAGTAAGGACTTGGGGTCTGAGGTGAAGGGGCAGAAGAGAGAGAGTGGGGCCCCTTCAGTGGAATGCTTGGTGCAAACAGGGATCCGTCTATGGAAAGGCACCCACTGTGAGAAGGACTGTTGTCTAGGCAGAGTAGTCCTCATAGATCACCTACTGAAGTTTGCTCTCTTAACAAATGAAGAAATTGAGATGTGTGAAACTGTGTCTTGTGGTGTGGGATGATTTTTCCTTTTCAATAAAAATAAAAATTATTTTATTTGTTCAATTTGGTTATCTTTAAATAAGTTAAGTTAAATCATTTCAATCTAAGTTTTAGCTGGGAAATAAGTCTTCTAATATTTTGTTCTCACTTTTCCTGTTATACTCTTGAAGTAATTTTTTTTATTGTTAAATTTATTAGGGTGACATTGATTAGTAAAAATTATACAGGTTCCAGTTGCACAGTTCTACAGTATTGAAGTGATTATTTTGGACAAATGCTTAGTTATGTCTAATTTATAAATGGCATGTTGCTTTAGTAATGGAGCACTGGCAATATTCTACAAAGGTGGATCCAAATTAATTTACCTGCATAACTTCCAGTGCCTACATTATGATGCCTCGTCTATATCCATCATTCATTTATAAAACAGATAAATGTGATTGTCTGCCATCCTGCTTCAAAATACAGAGGGTGGTTGTCCATAATCTCATCTTCGAAGTACGCAGACACCTCCCAGCCCACAGAATACACTGCGAAGAGTTAGTCTCTCTTGCTCTGACTCTCTTCCTTTTTTTCAATAAGAAAAGTACTCAGTAAGTAAGACTTTTTGTCTATTAGCCTCTTGTACACACTGTGTTACAGGTGAGGTGTGAGGCAGCAGGACACACTTGGTTCCTTGTTTCCCAAACTGTGTCACTTCAGCATATGTTGCTGAGTTGTACCTCATTGTGTCAAATGCAGCTTGACCAGTTCCCTTCAGAAAACAATTTGAATCAGCAGAGTGATTTCAGAATCAAGTGCCTACTCTGTAGTTGACAATCTATGTGAATTTTCACTGATGTGTTTTCCAGCACTGGAAAGAAGCTGCCTTAGGCCGAACTGGAAGTAAAATCTCCAGCTCGCTAAAGTGGCATAATGGTTGCCCTTTTCCAAATGGTTACATTAAGTAAGCATGTCATGGAAAATAATGCCCCTCTGAGGGCATTTTTCTGGGTCAGTGAACTAATTTTAATTGCTTTTTTTCCCTGATGAGGACATCAATTTGCCGTTTGTTTAGATAATTAGATATAATTTATTTGTAAATCTTCTCCATCATGATTTTTATCTATTCTGTCTTTACACACACCCACTCACACAACCAATTAGTCAAAAGGGACCTGTTTTTCATTGTGTTTTTCATTGCAACTAAATCAATCTACCTGCCCCCTAACCTTTTAGTCCATGGCAAATGCTATTCAAACTTAAAAGTTTGGAAAATTTCCCATAGGCAACAGATTCTGGAAGGATTTCAAAAGCCATGCATTTTATTTATTTATTTATTTATTTATTTATTTATTTATTTGTTTGTTTGTTTGTTTATTGTTAAATTTAATGGGGTGACATTGATTGGTAACAATTAGTTCTTAGGGAACATTGTTTTTGCTTAATAATAGAGGTAATTTCTTTTTACAAGAGTTAACAATTACTGTGGTAATCAAAGTAAAGGGTGTCCCAAAATTCACACAAGATTTGAATTTTGCATCATTTGTGTGGTAAAGTGTTGCCAAAAAAAAAGACAGCGTGACAGCTGACAGTTCAGGGTTATTAAAAATGGAACGCTACACGAAAGAACAATGCATTTTCATTGTTGAACAATGAAAATTTACACTTTTTAATTATAAACCAGTGTTTTCTATCAAAGTTACTTCTTATGTGAATTTTGGGACACCCTTTAATAGGGACAGCATTTTTAAAACCTCAGAGAAATAGTCAAAAAACATTGTCCCCTATTATCAGAATTTTTCTTCTAAACTTTTCTTTACTCAGCTCTCAGAGTGATCATTTAAAATCGGGCTGCACATTGGAATTTTCTGATCTCAAAAAAAAGAAAAGAAGAAAAGGAAGCCTGGATGGCTCAGTGGATTAAGAGCTCACTTTACAGCCCCAGGGTTCAAGGATCGAATTCTGACCCTGGCCCATGCAGAACCATATGCTGAACTGGGCTGTGGCCTCCAGTTCGGCTGTTACTAAGGCAAGTTTCCCACATGGGCAGACCCCGGTTCAGCTCCCATCTTGCGGGGGGCATGCCTCCCATGTGGGAGACCCCTGGCCCAGTTTCTGCCCAGCATTGCCCTGTGCCCACCTGTGGAGTGAAACTATATGGAAAACTAATGACGTACAACTATGGAGACTGCTCTGGGCCCTCCCCCTTCTCTCTATCTCTCTCTGTCTGTCTCTCTCTGTCAAACAATACTAATAAATCATTTTTTTTAAGTATAAAAAAAAAAGAAAAGCATACATCTGAGTCTCATTATGGGGTGGAACCCAGTGAGTGGGGGCTGAGCACCATGGCCTTAGGGGGTTTAGTGTGTGTTGGCTTACATCGGACAAGCGGCTCCTTTCCTAGTGTCTGTTCTGTCCCTCCATTATTAATGACAGTGTAGCAATTTACATTCTTGTCAGATCAACTTCACAGTGCTGGGTGCTGGTCTGTCACTCCATATGAGAATATATTCTGAAATCTGTACTTTAGGTTCCCAGAAAAATGCTGAGCTTTGGAAGTAGTGTCCTTCCCTCCCTGAAGGCTTACTTGTAGGAAAATGCAGCTCTGCCTTATGGAATGGAGTCGCACACGCATACCCCCGTGCTTCTTTCTATGTTCTCAACACTGTAGAAGGGGCTAAGAGCATAAAAGATGAATTAGATAGTCCTCCAAGTTTTTACAACCGAGGAGAGGAGATAGGTAAAATCAGCCAACTTGCCATATGCAGGTATTGCTAATGCAGCCAGGGAAAGCAAAAGCGACATCTCGTGAAGGTCTTGACGAGCTCAGCTTCAAAAGTCAATGTAAGGAAATGAAACACAGGATGGATGGAGAAAATGCCAGTCAATGGATTGTGTTTTCAGCTAACTCAATTCTTGTCCAACGCATATGTCCATATCACTAACACTTTCTTAAAAATCCTCAAACTTATTTTCCATCTCTTCTAAAAATAGTTCATTGCTGAGAATAGCCTATCTTTCTTAGGAAAGACTTAACTGACATGATTTATTCATTCAAGGCCCAAAAGTAAATTCCAGGTCTGGTACAGAAATTTGATTTGAGTTGCACAGAGAAAAATAAACTGCAATTTGCTTATGGATTTTTTTAAAAAGATTTATGTTATTGTTTGAGAAGGTGAGAGAGAGAGAAACAAAGAGAGACAGAGAGAAGGGGGGAGGGCACAGAGTAGTCTTCATCGTTGTACATCATTAGTTGTGACATAGGTTCATTCCACTCAGGTGGATGTGGGGCTGCACAGGGTAGGAACTGAACCTGGGGGCCTTCCGCATGGGAGGCGAGAACCTTCACTGCCATCCTGGCAGTTACCAGTTGCACTGCAGTTCAGCATATGGGTTTGCTGCGGCTGGAGCCAGGATTTGATCCCTGGATCTCATAGTTGCAAGGCGAGTGCTCAACTTGCAAAGCTATTCTGGCATCCCTGCTTGTTTTAAATAAAAAATTATTTTAAAATTTAAACCAAACTATTGCATTTGTCAAAATCAGATATGAGTCTAGCAATTAGACTATAGTTCAGAATATTTTTGACAACTCATCCCAAGTGATTTCTAAAACCTAAACTGTTTTAAGGATGATCCTGTACTCTACACAGCGCTGGCCTTGGTAGATACATAACCGGGGCACAAAAAAAAACAACTAAAATTGCCTTCCCAGCAGTTGCTCTGTAAATCCTTTTTTGTACTTGGATCAGAAGGAGGCTGATTTATCTTCCTTTCATTTTTATTTACTGTCTTGCCTTTTCCCTGTTTGTTTCTTCTTTAAGACAGACACATATGCATAGTAACTTCTAAAAAGAACATTAAGCTATAAAGAAAACTGGTCATAAAAAGAAGTTTTATGTCTTCTCAGTTCTTTTGAAAATTCTGTGCAGAACCATCCATAATCATTGGGGAAAAACATGCAATTTGAATTAATCTGACCTGTATCCATATAAAACTTTTTATTAGTATTAAAAATAATAAAATCATCAGATCCAAAGTAAATGGATATATGGTGCTATTTTTATTATTATTTCCAAAGAATGAAGTAACTAAAATTTTATGCATGATGTGGTAAAAATTTAATGATGCACAATAATTTGAAAAATGACTTTTTCTTAGACAAGTTGGCCTCTTTAGCTTTATGTATTTGTTTAGAAATCTATCTCTATCTTTTGGTTGGTTTTACTTTAGAATAATCAAATTTCTGTTTGAATTTAATAATGAGACAGTATTCTGAGTTTCTCAAAATGAAAGTCTGAGACATAAAGAGATTTAGCTCTCTGTTTGATTTGAAATGTCCTTTCCATTGGCTATTTAGAGATTATATAAATTCTATTCTGGTTATAGTAGTCTCCCCTTATCCACAGTTTTTGCTTTCAGTGCTTTCATTTACCTCCAATCAACCAACGTCTGAAAATATTATATGGAAGATTCCAGAAGTCGATAATTCATACATTTTAAAGTGTGCAGTCATTCTGATGAAATCTCGTGCAGGATGGCCTTGAATGTGGCCTAACACATATTCGTAAACTTTTTTAAAACATTAAGAGATTTTGTTACATTTTTTGTTGTTGTTGTTTTGTTTTGTTTTTAGCTTATCTGTTGTTAGTGTGTTAGTGTATTTATGTATGGCCTAAGACAATTCTTCTTTTTCTCATGTGGCCCAGAGAAACCAAAAGGTTGGGACACCCCTGCTCTGTTTGTCCCCACCTGTTAGTCATTTAGTAGCTGCCTGGTTTATCAGATAACTGTCATAGTATTGCAGTGCATGTTTTCAAGTAAACCCTTACTTTACTTAATAATGGCCCCGAAGCAGACAGGGAGTGAAGCTAGAAATTCAGATATGCCAAAGAGAAGCCATAAAGTGCTTCCTTTATGTGAAAAGCTGAAAGTTTTCTACTTAATAAGGTAAGGGGGGCAGGGGGAATCATATGCTGAGGTTGCTAAGATCTGTGGTAAGAGCAAATTATCTGTGAAATTGTGAAGGAAAAAGAAGTTCATGCTAGTTTGCTGTCACACCTCACATTGCGGCCACAGTGTGCGTGATAAGTACTCATAGAAAAGGCATTAAATTTGTGGGTGAAAGACATAAACAGAAAATATGTTCCAATTCAGGGCAAGATGTTGCTCCAGAAAGCACTAAACATAACTTCAGCAAGGGGTGCCCTGAAACAAGTGACACTAGGACATTAACTGCAAGTAAGGGATAATTACACAGATGCAGGAAGAGGTTTGCACTGAAAAATATAAAAATTACTGGAGAGAGGCTCCCTCTGCCAATGACGAAACTGCTGTCGTATTTCCAGCAGAGTTCAAGAAGTTGGGAAGGGTTCTGTAGAATCCACGGTTGCAGGCATCCATTGGGGGTCTTGGAACGTATCCTGGGGGGACTACTGTATTCTATTAATACTTGAGATGTGTAGCACTACCCACAATCACTTGATCTGTATTTGAGTCAGATACGATGAGATTTATATGGAGAGCCCTCGCCTCAACCTGCCAAGAGTCCATTTGCATGATGGACTGAGAATTATTTTGGGAAGTAATCCATCCTACAGGAACAGGAAGTTGACATAGAGGCTTTTGATAGAAGTAGCCTATTTATAGCACCAGAAGAATGGAATTCGTAGAACAAAAAGAATGACTTCAGCAGGAGGCTGGATCAGCCAATACCTGACCCAGAGAAGAGACAAGACAGGAAACATCTTTGGCAGTATTTCTCTGGAGGCAAAACTAGCAATTCTAGAGGCAGAAGGAGGCATTCCACAGAGGCTAATTAGAATCCTCAGTGGCTTGCCAGTATCTTCCCAGCAGGTTCATGAATACTGTCTTCTGTGGTCGATATCTGTTGTGAGTCAGAAAGAAAAAAAAAATTGGTAAAGGCAGGTGCTGCCAGGTAAAAAAAGAATTCATTTTATGAGCAGCTGTCAAACCCACTGGTTGACTTCTCGGAAACAGTGTATGCATGGAGTGGTGGGGAAATATTTTTTTTTAAAGAAGAGGTCTTAAAATGCCTTACGTTACTTTTCCACTGGAGGGTGTCTTGGGGACGATAGTTTAGTGTGATATAAGAAACAAATGACAAATTACAAGATTACCTGTAAAACAGATACACAAGAACTATTAGCTGTCAAACAAAACTAAGCCCAAACAAAATTAAAAAGGAACAACATTTAGTTAAATTGAGCTCCTTCATTCATTTCGCACTTACATTATTGTCTTCTGAATGAGTTCGTGTTGTCAATAGCATCTGAGGAAGAAATAACATTAACAAAATAAGAGGATCACAGTAATGCTTCATGAGGTATTCAGCTAAGTTTATATAAACTATTTTATTCTGTTTTTTTAATTTTGATTTTTTTTTCCAGTTTATTTCCAGTTCTGATTTGTTCCCCAAGCTGTAGTTTCACATTTCCAGTGGTCTTTGGATACTTTCATTTAAAGATCCTAGGGGAACTTCATACTTACAGTCAGAACTTAGTTTATTACCTTACCATTCTCACTCAAATTGCTCTGTTTCCAGTATTTTGTTGTTTTTCATGATGTTACCATCCATTCAGTCTATCCAGTAAAGAAAATAGATCCATTTTTTGCCTTTCCTGCTCCTTCAGTTCTCATATCCAATATATTGATAGCAGTGCTGTTGTTCATTTCTCAATCTCACCTCTGCCTTCCACTGAACTATAGGTCCTAGAAATTTACAATGGCTTCTTAACACAAGGCTTCCTCCAAGCTACCTATGTCATTA
The DNA here is from genome assembly GCA_004027555.1 of Craseonycteris thonglongyai. Lineage (NCBI taxonomy): Eukaryota > Metazoa > Chordata > Mammalia > Chiroptera > Craseonycteridae > Craseonycteris > Craseonycteris thonglongyai. Next base: position 37,056 of record PVKE010012684.1, read on the forward strand.
CAATAGTCATCTTCCTAAGGAAAGATCTGATCATGCTGTTCACCAGCTTCGGAATCCCCGAGGGCTCCATTACAGGTGGCATGAGGTTCAATCCCATAAGCATTGAAAATAAAACGCTCACACACTGGCCTCTTAGTCTCACCCCTACCACTCAGGCTCATCTACACTGAACTTCTTACCATTCCCCACACAAACCTGGCCTGTGCATGTCTATGCCTAGGCTCTTCCACAATCCCTCACGTTGCCATCTTAGTCATATTTTCCACAGAAGACAAACTCACCTTCTCTGGGAAGTCTTCCTGAATATTCTTAGGCAGGATTACTTTCTTCTTCTTCCCTGTCCCTAGCACTTTACTTCCTATCTCCAACTTAGCATTTTTGGTCTGTGTCCCCATTAGACTGTGAGAACCTTTACAACAGAGAGGGGACATCATCCTCTGTGTCCCCAGAACCTCACAGGGTACCTCCACAGTGGCTACAGAATAAGTGCTGACTAAATGAATGAATAAAGAAGCAGAGAGAAGTAACTAAGTCAGAGGAAAGACAGTGTGGCTTCATGAAGCAGAACTACAGCAAAACAGGATTGGGCTAGATGTAGAGAAGACCATTCTTTTTTTTTATCTTAAGATTTATTTTTATTGTTTTTGACGAGAGAGAGAGAGAGAGAGAGAGAGAAGAGCCGAGCCCAGAGCAATCTCTGTAGTTGTACATTAGTTTTTGATACAGTTTTGTTCCACAGGTGGGCATGGGGCTACACGTGGCAGGAACTGGGCTGGGGGCCTCCTGCATGGGAGGTACTCCTGGGAC